>CAJVPY010001050.1:0-21410 GCA_910591965.1 Dentiscutata erythropus
TAAAACTTCGTCTATACTCTAATAAAAAGTTCCCCAGACCAAAGAGGTCACCTTAATACCAAAAAAAAAAAAAAAAATTTCTCGAAACCCGGCAACTCAATAAATATTATCAGAAAGAGAGAATTCGTTTATAGTTAGAATTTGGTATGATGATAGTTTATGAACGCCACACGATATACTCAAAAGAATCACAAGATTATAAACTCCATGTGATGCGATTTGAAAAACAACTAATAGCATCAAATCACAAACTATCAATTTGTATAAAATCTTTAGGTATTTACTATTTTCAAATAGAAAGTAAAGATGGATATAAAAAAACTATTTTTTAAAGGATGTAACAAAAAGAGTGGGTGGTTATGTCTCCTATGTATGAGGTGGGCATATTAGGATAGTTTTTGAGATTTTTAATTTGATGAAATAGATGGGAGTGCACTTTAATTTGATTTTACAGATATGCATAATATGTTGGAACATTATCTCTGCGATAACAACACGCTTAGTGTTTAGATCGCTTATTTATTATAGAACACAATTATTTAGGTCTTCACTCTTTTCAGATAAAAAATAAAGAGGGATATATGTTAGAAAATTATCTTCGCCACAACAATGTTTAGATCACTTATTTATTATAGAACACAAATATTTAATAAAATATCGTGATTTTTTTGAAATAAAATTATTATTTTCAAGGTCTCTATTTCTATACAATACAGTATTAGTTTAACGTAAATTATGGATGCCCTCTAAACAGATGAGCAGTCTGCTTCACGTACTAATTTAAAGAAAAAATGTTTAATCTTATGTTCTGATATAAATTCGCAGTGTTGTAGAAAAATGAACGTTTTGGTATGTTAGAGTTATATTTATTTAGTTTTTGTCATAGAATACTGGAATAGAATAAAAATTCAGAATTACAAGATGTACTTACTGTACATAAGCGAGGTGGTAATTTATAATAAGTTCCGGACAGATTAACCTAGTTTACTATTGGGTTATCCATTGGACATGATTTCTATTAATAATTACAGTACGAGCTTTTATTATCGGTTAAATACGAACAAAATATACGAAGAGAGAATTTTCTACGTGATTTTTGAAGTTATAATTATTGGAATGGATAGAAGTCGAAGACACTGTAGTAGAGAATAGGGAATCGATCCGTAATCCGACCATCTGAATTGATCCTTAAATATAGATAAATTTAAATATCCAGATCAGAGATTTTTATTCGGATTTGTCAAAGAACTTAAATAACGGACATAAGGGTGTTCTCAAAGCTAGCTTTATATCTAATCTGACACGGATTCAATCCGGATTTAATAGAATCTGGATGGCCTGTCAAAGATAGGATCGAATCCCTAGTAGAGAATAGCATTTATATGATAATTTACATGAAATATAACTTCTTGATACTTATTCTTTCAGCAAAAATATGGGCATTCTTGTAAAGTAACTCATGATCCCGCCAGATACATATTTTTATAAAATTTTCCAGGTGAAATTTTCTATATATTATTTAACTCTAAATGGAAAATATAAATTTTATATTGACCAGTATCCAAAAAAAAAGAAGATTTTCAGCAATTTGAATAGTGACAAAAAGCCGGATTGCTAATAATTAATATCATTAATTGATATTCTTATTTTAAATTTATTTAACGTTAACTTAGTGTATATTGTAAATGAATCATTTACATTTATTGTTTAATATTAACAGTCAAATAATAGCAGATAGCGTGTATCGATATCGATATTCGTGAATGATTATTATGATTATTATCTCGCCTTCCAATTTCAGAATTAATAATTTGTCGATCACCCAGATTACTATAAATTGATCCGAAAATCGCGAACCCTAACGCTAAATATGTTAATCTTACAAATGAATCGATTAAACTCTTGCAAGCATTTCAGGAATAGTGAAAAGTTTTTACACGCGTTTATTTATTCAAGAAATATTTACTATCTTTCTTTTAATGTCAAAAGAAGATTAACTTCAATTTTATTACAATTTACTAATGACCATATATCATCAAATTCTTGTGATCTTAAATCGCGGTCACCATTGATTATATCTCGTTCAAAAACAAAATTTACATTATCCTTGAATGATTTACCAAAATCTGCAACGATTCCTACAAATATTGATAATTTAAAAAAAGGCCCTGAGTGGGACAGTACTATTGGAAAAGTTGTTAGGCAAGCCCAAATTAATTATCCAAATTGTGTCATATTAACACGTGTTGGCCAATTCTGGGAGGTAATCCATTTTTACAGTATTTTATATGCAATTATGAGCTTAAGTAATAATTTTTTTTTTCTTTTATTAAGTTATACTTTGAACAAGCTAAAGAGATTGCTCCACTTTTGGATATAAAGTTAACAAGAAAAAAATTCGGTCAAGAATATTTTGCATTTGCTGGTTTTCCTACTCAACATTTAGATAGGTATCTAGCTACATTGGTTAATGTTCATGGTCTTCCTGTAGCAATTTGTGAAGAATTTCTTAATGATGATGTAAATGAAGATAAATTAAAATTTAAACGTCGAATTACACGAATTATTACTCCTGGAACTCTAATTGATGAAAGTTTTTTACAACATGATCAAAATAATTTCTTACTTGCACTTTCTCTGGAAGAAAAGACGAATTCGGTTGGATTGGCATGGATCGATATAACAACTGGTTTATTTTTTATGCAAAAGTCAAACTTAGAGTCTATTTCTGGTGATTTGATGCGTATTCGTCCTAGCGAAATTGTTATATGTGATAATTATTCTAAGATGGAGAGTCATGATATTTGGCAGCATGTTGATAGTAGAAAATATATTATTTCCTATGAACCTTCAGATTCTTTTGATTCTAATCTGCATCAAAGCTGGATGTCCGATTCACAAATTGATTACGATGTTGATCAAATTTTTTCTTCTGATGAATTAAAAGCTAGTGCTGCGTTAATATCTTACATTAATAAAAATTTACTTGGACGTATATTAAAAATTCAACCACCAATAAATATTAATTTGAAAGATACAATGATTATTGATGCGACAACTTTAAGGTCATTGGAAATTACGATATCAATGAGAGATAACACAAAGAAAGGAAGTTTACTGCACGCTATTCGACGTACAAAGACAGCATCTGGTGCAAGGACTTTAGACCGGTGGTTATGTAAGTATTTTATATATTTATTCTTTCGACGTTATCATTTACACGGGTTAATAAATAAGAAAATTTTAGGTTTCCCAACGACATCAATAAATATAATAAATAATCGTTTAAACCTTGTTGAATATTTTTGTAAAAATACACATCTTACGAGTGATATTCGCCAAATTTTGGAAAACTGCGATGATACACAAAGGACATCACAAAAAATTTCTTTTACTTTTTATAATCCTGATGATTTCTTAAAACTAAAACGTACTATAGAATCAATGCTCATTATAAAAAATCGTTTGCAATCAGAACTTTATGTTACTCCTAATGATAGTATGAAAACACTTATTGAACGTATACAACCACAAAATGATCTTATAAACATTATATCTGAAGCTATTGACGAAGATATGTTAAATAAAATGAAAGAGACTCGACAGTACAATTCTGATGGAAGTATCATTTCTGTGGTTGACACCGGTACTGAAGACACTGATGTTGAAGATGTAGAAAATGTTGACTTTGATACCAACTTTACTAATTTTGAGGAGAAATGTAATGATGAGCCAGCAACGAAAAAAAAAATTACTAAAAAACGCAAGAAAGTGAAACAAAATTCAGAAATCTCTACATTTGAAGAAGATTTTGCTTCAATATTAAAGAATGATAATTGGGTTATCAAAAAAGAGTAAGAACTACGTGATTATTGTTTTATTGAAATGGGTTGGTTTAATTATTCGATTCGAACAATCAGCTTTTCTCCGAGTTTATTGAAATTGCACGAACAACTTGAAAAAAAATATCGAGATATGATTGAACTTAGAAATCGCTGGATAGATAAATTAAGTAATAAATATTTTTTATTCAATAATCAATTTATTGTTTTTTTGAATGAATATTTATTTTATTGTTTGCATTTTTAGATGGTTCGGTAGAACTTCGATCACATCCAAGCTATGGATTCATTGTTGCCATCAAGAAAGTTCGGAATAATAAGGACGTCGAACGCATACTAAATGCAACCCGTATTCATCACTTTAAGCACAGAAAGTGGTTCATTATCCAGGTATTTATGTAAATCAACAAATGCTACATTTTTACGATTTTGCTTTTAAATTAATTTGTTCATAAGAAATGGACACATCTTGGTGGACAAATCGAAGATATTAAAATAAAGATACGAGAAGAAGAAACGAAAGTCTTACAATTAATTCAGAAAAAGGTAATTAATTATATTTATTGAATCTTGCCTACTTTTTTTTTTTTTTTTGATTACCGATACGTTTTTTAATTGTTACTCGACTAAGATTGTAGAAGAATGGTATTTGACTGTACAAAATTCACGAGTAGTTGATGAATTGGACATAGCGAGTTCACTTGCTGTTTTAGCACGAGAACAGAATTTTGTGCGGCCTATCCTAAATTATGGGTACGCATTTAGCATTATTGGCTTTATAGTTTTTAAAAACCTACATTTAACATAGTTTTATTCTCGTAGCTATTCTCATAAAATTGTGGGCGGTCGTCATCCTGTAGTAGAAGCAGGACTCCAAACAAAAGGACGTCAATTTGTAAAGAATGATTGTTATGTTGGTGATAAAAAGCGATTACTTATACTAACGGGGTAATTTTATATTCAGCATTTAATAAATTCCGAAATAGCGGGCATTACCGAATTAAACTTATTACGAGATTTGCAGTATGCCATTTTAATCACAAATTATTTTGTTGATTATAAACAGACCGAATATGGGTGGAAAGAGTACGTACTTGCGTCAAAACGCCATTATTTCGATTTTGGCACAAATAGGATCTTTCGTTCCAGCTGATTACGCGGAAATTGGCATAGTTGATCAAATATTAAGTAGAGTATGTGAAAATATAAAATAATCATATTTCATAAAGTTGATTAATTTATTTTATTTTCTATCCAAGGTTGGTGCTTCGGATAATTTATATCAAGACCAATCAACATTTATGGTTGAAATGATTGAAACTGCACATATTCTAAGGAATGCAACACAAAGATCTTTTGTAAGTATATACGACTACTTTCACTACTTTTGTATATTTTTTTAATTTATTGATTTTGGTTCAACTTTTTGCAAAGGTCATTATGGATGAAATTGGTCGTGGAACAGCTACTTTAGATGGAATTGCAATTTCATTTGCAACATTATATCAATTACATTATATAAACCGTTGTAGAACATTGTTTGCTACTCATTTCCATGAACTGCCAAACCTAATGGTAAACTTTGAGAATGCCGCGTGTTATTGTACTGATATTCAAGAAGATGAGGTAATTTTTTCCCTTAATATGTAAAGCTTTAAGCGTCAATTAATAAGATTTGTATATATTTTCTTTGATTTTCAAGGATGGAAGTTTTTATTACCTTCATCGAATAAAGGAGGGTGTAAATCGAAATTCTGCGGCGTTGAAGGCAGCACAACTTGCAGGTATAGTTTAATCAAATTCTTCTATTTAAACACAAGAATTTTTCTTAATTGCTATATTTATGTTCTTATTTATAGGGGTTCCGCCGTCAGTATTATTGGTTGCTAAAAATACCTTAAAATATTTACAAGAACATTCAAAACCCATTAATTTGGATTCATATTTTCAATCTGAAATCGAAAAGTCTATTCATAGTGAATTAACAAAAGTTTAATTTTCTTACATGTTGTAAATAATTGACATTCACCATTCAAGATTTTGTATTTCTGATTAAAATATGCTATGGTCTAGTCTTGTTATAAAAAGTTTTAGAAAATTCATAGTGTTTAATTGAATATTAAAACATTCAATTTTATTAATTTTATTTTAAATTTTTGTGTAAGTCCCTTCTGGAAAGTAATAGCGGATGACTTTTAGTCAAAGTTTATACTCTTAGCTAGCAAATTTGCCTGTTGACCTAACGTTAAAGCTATTTAAAATTTTTAAATCAAAATTTTTAAATATTAATTTTATTAAGACCAGTACCGTCGACAGTTCCTAAAGATTTTTAAATACAACCTTTAAATTTAGCAATTATTATCATATAATACCTTTCATTCATGATAGTTTAATTAGTTCGACTTATAATGTTCGCCTGTGAATATTTCCAATGCTAGTGTTACGATTAGAGATGTGCCTTTGCGTGAGATGCTGATATTGTCTTCGCGCGATTAAATTATATGATGTTATTCTCGCGAAGCAGCTTTGCAAAGGCATATCGACATTAAACACCAATCAATTCTTAACACTTGTCATAACCTCGATTTTACTCACACATAGGAGTTTTGATATATACAGTAAAGGTATATTTTATAAATTTTCTTTAGTCTAGGCTTTTCTTAAATCTTAACTTTTAAAATAATTGGTTCAAAGATTCTATTTATATATAAGATTTGTTGTTACTATACCTTATGTATATATGTGTATGCACTAATAAAAGAGACTTTGAAATCAACACTAAATAAAAAATATATTTCTTATACTAGTTTAATTGGTAATACTGTAATACTAAATAAATGCTTAATTTTTATAAAGCTGTTACCAGAATGCTATATTTTAAAATATATATTAAAAAACTTCTAAAATTTTGTATAATTTAAATTAGAAAATTTATTAATTTATACTCAATACAAATTTTTTTAAAAAAAATTAATCAAATTAAATTAAAATACTGTAGATTAAAGATAGAAATTAGAGTTAGAAATAGTTTATACCAAAATTTTTTTTATTAAAACTTAAAAAGTAGGTTTATAAATAAAATTTTAAGTCATTAATGTACCCATGCTTTATATACTACATATAAAAAAACTTATTTAAATACTAGTTTTTAATATAGTTTATATAAAAAATAATAACTTTTATTATTGTCTTGAGTAATAAATAAAACACTTTAAATATTGATTTACACTAATTTAAACTATTTACTCTAACTTTAACGTTAATTTAGACTAGTTAAAATCTGAAACAAAATTGTATCTAAAACACAATAAGTACGTATACATCATATTTAAAAATTTTACAAAAAGGAAAGGCTATGCTATCGGACAACAGCGACGCGATTTCGTATCGGAAGAAATAAACCATTTTTTATAAAACACTGTATATAGTATAATTATATACTTTTATTTCTAATATTTGATTTAAAAAGTTAGATTATCTTAATATACTATATAACCAAAAATATCTCTTAGATGCAGGTGCGCCATTTTGTGTAATTTGATTGGCTTATTCATTATATCAAAATCGCTAATAAGTGCAATACCATTGATATCAGTTTTGGGCCAACAGTAACGAAAAAAAAAATAGCGTGGGGATAATTTTATTACCTTGATCTAACCATAACGATAATTCTAACGAGTTTGCATGTAACACTACTCCGCTTTAGACGTTCTAAAAAGGTTGATTTTTTTTTGCAATCGTTATCGGGTATCGGGTAGACCAAATTTAGTTTTCATGTTACAGATTACAATCATACTAGCATAAAATAAGTAGCAGCGAAGAATTTTTTTTTTTTGATACGTAATCGTTCAAAAAAAATTCCGTAATTAATATAGTTTGGAACTAGTGACTTCTTTCTTTACGTTGATTTTATTTATGTACGTACTTATGAAGTTTAGTACATAAGACACAAATATAGTTACGTATGTGCGTACGCACCGTTTATTACGCAACATGCAGACTTTTTTGATCGCGAGATAGCTTCAAGATGCCTTTGAAACTCTGCAGGGAGATTCCATCTTAATTTTATTTTGAATATTCAAGTTTCTATTTTAGTGCCTATAAATGACGTTTAATTAATTTGGAAAATTTAAGAATTAAACTGATTCGCATGCGATACGACTAAATGCAGTTTTTTAATCACTTGTAAAAGGATTACTAACGCTAATAATAATAATAATAATTACGTATTATTATTATTATTTATTATTATTATTATTATTACGTATTATTACTATTATTATTATTATTAATTATATAATTATATTATTATTTATTATTTATCCTTTGTAATAAAAATTCTTTGATAATTTTGTTAATTAAATTTTGATTTCTTTGAATACTTAAAAATTTAAAAAAAAAGATTAAAGATCACAAATTTTAATATTTAGCAAGCATCACACAAAAATGATTAAAGAACAATGGGTATTTTTCAAGAGATCGTGCATATCACATATCGATATCTCACCGGGTTGTTGAGGCGTCACACTTAAAAGTGGAAATTTTCCCCTTTAAATTTATTTCTTTTATTGGTTACTAAGCTTCTAATTTGTCCAAAAGTATATAACTCATTGTTTCATTCTTGTTTGTTTGTTATTGTCGCTATTGTTTATTCGCCTACAAGACCTTAACATTAAGTTAACGTTGATAGGAACATTTTTGTTTCGGGCTGAAATTCACATGATATGTAAACGATATGTAAACGATGTTACGTAATGTAATAAATTTATCGTATTATAATGCCACAGTTAGTAACGCCTTTCTCATGATCAACATTCAATTTCACTAAATCAAGACTAGTTTAAATTAATCAATAAGAAAACGGAAAACAATAGGTTAAACTCGACTCCGTTCTCTTTCCTTCGCTCTTTTCTATCCTTTTTACTTTTGTTTTTTAAAAGAAAAGTATGGCATTAGATTTAGAAAAACTTCTGTTGCGAGATATTGGTCAGTTATTTCAAGACGCCGATGATTATAATGTTCAAATTCTTGTTGGACAAGCCCCAAACATTCGAATTTTTAAAGCTCACTCCGTGATCTTGAGAGCTCGATCGTTTTATTTTCGAGCTGCTTTATCAGTGAATTGGGCTAGAACTGATCCTAGTAACGCCATGATTACTTTGAAGAAACCAAACATTTCTCCAATTGTTTTTGAACTTATTTTGAAGTAAGTTTTGTTTATAATATATATGATTTTAAAAAAGATTAAAGATGCATTTTTATATAATTTATTATATATATAATATCAATTTTTTACTTTATAAGTGATCTAAATTTAAATGAAAATTTTTTTTAATTATTAAATGCGTTTTTTTTTCTTTTTTTTTTTTTTTTTTTTTTTTTTTTTAGGTATATTTATACTGGTAGCATTCCACTAGATGAAATGAATGTTAGAATGAATTATACGTTACTTCTTGTTGCTGCCGATGAACTTGCTCTCATAGACCTGATAGATCATATTCAAGCTCATATCATCAAAAATGAACAGGAATTGCTGCGTACAAATCTTATCGAATTTCTTCAAGTATCTTCTCGACATGATGCTTGCAGTCTTTTACAAGCTCATTGTGAAGATATCATTTCCCGAAATCCTTCTGAATTTTTCAAGTTAGATACTTTTTCGGTTTTGGATAAACATGTTTTGATAAATTTTCTCAAAAAAGATATCTTTAACATGGAGGAAATCGAAATTTGGGAAAATGTAGTTAAATGGGGAATTTCTCAAAATTCTCATCTTGGCGACGATTCATCTAATTGGACACCTCAAGATTTTGATTCTTTAAGAAAAACTGTACAAGATTGTATTCCTCACATTAGATTTTTCGATATCTCGGGACCGGACTATTATAACAAAGTCAGACCATTTAAGAAAATTTTACCAAAAGAATTAAAAGCGGATCTTCAACAATGGTATATTGGTCAAGAAGCTCCTTATAGAGCGAGAATGATTCCTCCTAGAATTAAACCATTCGTATCAACAATTATTGGAAATGGACATATCGGACAATTGGCTGCGTGGATTGACAATAAACAAGAACCATATCTCTCAAAAAATCCTTACGAATTCAAGTTGTTAATGCTTGGTAGTCGTGATGGATTATATAACGTTAGGGAATTTCAACGTCGATGTGGAAAAAAAGGTCCAACAATTATTGTCATCAAAATAAAAAATTCTAATCGCATCATCGGTGGATACAATCCAATCGAATGGTGTTCTTCTGAGGGATACTTATCATCACGAGACAGTTTCATATTTTCTTTCGACAATAATAAGAATACGACAAATTGTATCCTTTCTCGTGTCGAAAATCCGGATTACGCCATTTTTAATTCCGATAATAATTATATTGGTTTTGGTAGCGATTTGGAATGGTTCGGTGGAACTTGTGAGAGATATAATTATCAAAGAAAAATTCTTAATCAAATTGAGTTCACTATGGAAAATTATGAAGTGTTCCAAGTTAAAAAAAAGCATAACTATTAATTAATCCTTTGTTTAGAAAAAATATAGAATCAATCACATGCATTTTTATCACACCATTATCACATCAAGTTTTTTTTAATATCATGAACAAGTTAGTAACAACAATATAAAGTCTAATAGTTTGGATTATGAACGGTGCATTGTATATATGGAAAAACAGTATGGTTTTATATGGCTACACACACACCTTTGTAATATAGATTTCATTATTCAATCCGATATAGTAAATTTTGGATTTTTATGATTAATAATCATGTTTTCCTTTTTTTTTTTCTTTTGTAATATATAGATTTCTTCTTAATTCAAATAGTTCTAAATTTTATTTAGCAAATTTTGAATTATGATTTTTTTTTTTCTTTTTTTTTTTTTCCTGTAATATAAAATTTTTTCTCCTCTAAAGGGTGGCAAGTTTTGTAAATATGATACTCTTTTATAAAGAGAATATGAAAAATCCTTATGATTCTTCTTTCTGTATAAAGATAGATTATTACTCTTTGTCGAAATCAAAAAAAAAAAAAAAACACACACATACATATATAAACTTAATAAAAATTTAAAAACACTACTAAAGAAGGTTGTCTAAATTTAAGCAATAAGCGTACTTTGAATTTTTAAATTTAAATGTTACATTAAACTCTTGTAGTTATCTTTAATTATAACGATATTACTGTATAAATGCGTTGATAACTACGCTTTATTGATATAACACAGACGTACTGTATAATTAATAATAATACAATTAAAATAACTAGTTTATTAAATTATAAATTATAAGCAGCTAATAAATATATTACGTTAAATATTATTATAAAAAAGCATTGCTTTAATAAAAAAAAAAAAAAAAAATTATTATTACAGATCTCGAAATAAATAATCATTTGTCATTGTTTTCCAATTTATTTTCCAACACTTCTTTTAATGACATATTAGCAGAACCTCTAGGTTTTGGTTTTGATTGTGAAATATCAGGTTTCCATCCAATCTAAAAACAGTTAATTGAACAGTTAATTGAAAAGTTAATTGATATTAATATAAAAGCTTCGAATTTACATTATGTGCAATTCACAATCATGTGTAACTTACCAAGTATACTATCTGCACATATGACGCAAATTCATTAGATCAACTTTATAAATTAGCCAAAAAAAAATAAAAAATTGCGGAAATAAAAAAAAAATTTCCTTACCTGAAAAGTTGCAGGAATGGTGCCGTCCGGTTTGCCGTGAAGTTCTGAAATTTTAATTATTAAATAAACAAATAATAGTAATAATTAATTATTGTTTAAATAAACAAATAATAATAATGATAATTGTATAGATATATATTAAATAATATCTTACCTTTATAAATTGCAGCAGCAGCCAAAAGCGTATCTCTTTTCAAAAATGGTCGCCTATAATGATATCTTTTAATATGGATAACTAGTAAAGTTTTTTTAAAAAAATTGTGGTTTCAAACCTTGCTAATACAGCGTTACTTTCACCCATTGCCTTTAAATCTGCTATTAACTCAAACATTGAAGGATAATTTACTATAATATCATCAACGTCTATCGTCGTTAAAGCAAATCCTGAACGCGAAAGTAAACTTCCAACATCGCGAAAATCTATTTAAAAAAAGACTTTTAATGAATAAGAAAAAAAATTCAATATATTCAATAGATAGATTAAGACTTACCTACCATCGGGGAAACACGAGGTGAAACACCATGTTCCCGCTCCAATTCTGCCAACTGCATGGATGTTCTGTATAAATAAAAAATAATAATAAGTAAATAAAACCGAAAGAAATTTCATTGGAATGATTATGCATATTTGTATACCTAAGTTCAAATAAAGTGTCACCACCAAACATTGAAGCTAGAAATAAACCATCAGGCTTCAAAGACCTCTGGATTTGAATCATTGTGCCTGCCGCAAACAGATTACAAGGAAAGTTAATAAACTACGTGGGTAACACAGAGAGCATTTACATCTAGGAATGTTACCGGCTCTATTCATTATCGGTTTTTATAATAGTTAAATATACAAGCCGGTACAAGCCGAAGCTATTAACATCCCTATCTACATCAAAGTGAATTAAGCACCTGGCAAATCATTTACCCAATGTAACGAAAGATTACTTATTACAGCTTCCAAAGAATTCTCTTCAAATGGAAGTAATTCCTCATCTACAACAATTCGTTCAACTTCAACTAATAAGATGATAGAATTTTTAAAATTGAAAATTTCAGGATTAAAGAAAAAAGATCTAAACTAAATATAAGTTTATTACCATCATATTTTATATTTTTATCTCTTTCTAACATTTTCTCTAAAATAAAAAAGGAAATTTAATGTCAAATAAGTTTAGAAATTAATAATGTCTTTATACAAACCTGACATATCACACATCACTAATTTGTTCGATATATCACGATCCATATGTTTCACTATATGCCCACATCCACAACCTAAATCAACAATTGTATCATATTTTCGCTTAATATCCTACAAAAAATCAACCATTATAATGTAGCCATCTTTCCAAATAAGAATAAGAAATGTTTTCATAATTTCATCATCTAATAAATCTAATAAATTAAATCACCAACAATCTATCAACAAGTCTATGTGCAACTTCATCTTTAAGATAATCAACTTGTTTACTAGTTTCAATGTCTAAAGCAGCTCGATCTCTTTGTAATTTTTTTGCTTTACGATCAAAAACTATAAATGCAGAAGTTTGTGACTTTTGTGAAGAGACATAATTTCTTGAAAAAAGGTTTGAATTAATAAATCGGTAAAACAATATAGATCGCATTTAAAATTGACAAAAAAAAAATTTTACGTGATATTTATAAGTGGTACAAGGTCGGGCAACATCTTGATTTGCCAAATTAGGACATTAATCGGATTTTTTTGTTTTGTAATAATTTAAGAGCATTTAAAAGCGTCCAATTATCTTTAGTAACCAAAATAGCGTTAGTGATATTGCAAACAACAAAAAGCAAAAACCAAATCGGATGAATGATTTATTGTATATTTGTTCTACAAACAAATATACAATAAAAAAAATAATACCTATCATTGAATTTAGTTAAGTGGTTCATTAACTATGAGAAATTTTCCTGTTGTGATTTTTCAATTTACACTCGATATTTACACTCGATACTGAGTAACGAGAAATATTACCATCAACTCCCTATTCTACAATTGTTGTTAATAATTGAATTACCTTCAATAAAAAAAATGTTACATAGCTAGACCCAATTATTGAATTACGATAATCTAAAATTGCAAAAGGGGTTACTTTATTTTATTTATGAGTATTTTTTAGGAGTATTTTTGTGAGTATTTATAAAAAATCATAACCTTTTTAAAAACAATGCAAAAATAATATATTCACTAAATGGGAAATTAATTTTAATTTAAAATATACTTTGAAACAAAGATAATACCATAAACATTAATTACCACGAGCTTGTTTAAAATACTTCTTCATATAATTGCTTTTAAGGAATCTTTGAGGTTTAATATCGGGTTAAAATATCATTATCTTTACTTAATAGGAAAAATTTCTATCCGTTAAAATACCCAAACGAACGCCCAGTATAACAACAAGAGTACAAAATAGGGAGCTGTTTTAGATACGAACGCATGTGCTCAATACAGCATAAGTATAAATAGCGATAGGAGACAAAATATCTGGGCAATTAATCTAAAATAGGTTAGACTAAAGAGTATGTTATTAATGAAAAACAAGAGTAAGGATAAGTTGGTCACGTGTACATCTGAAACCTTAGAATGATTGTTCTTTAAAAGCTAAAAATTTACGGTGCAACAAAAATTTTGTATAACTCGTATTCATTTAGGTAGTTATTGGGTGACATTTACATTAATTGTTGGATTAAAAAGCACACATTAGATTGTACAATGATTGGTGATTCAAATGTTCACAGTTCGTTTATGCAAAGAAAATTTTTCTGCATGCTGTTAAAAAAAAATAAATAATTAATAAATATAGATCCACATGAATAATCCATTTTATATATTCTTTCCTTTCTTTGAATATTGTGATGTATTTAAAATCTAAATTTTCTTAAAAAAAAAAGCTCGGGATAATTTTTTTTTTTATATCTTTATACATGATAAGATGAATTTTGAAGAATCAACGATATCTGATATAATAGATACAGATACAGGAGAAATAGAAGATTCTTTCACCAAAAAATTTCCCGCAAACTGTATTGAACATTCATTAACATTTGACAATTTATCTATAAATACGTTAAATTTAACAGAATCAACAGATTCAGTATTCAGTCTACATATTCATACGATTAACAAAATAATACGATTTTTCAATATAATGCTTATGGTAATACTTATACTACTCATGTCAATGTTAATCATGAGAGATTATTCATTTTTCGAAGCTGATCATAGTAGTCAATTTTATTTACCGCTCTCATTAATAATTCAAATAATATTAACTTTACTGGAATTTATCTCAATATGTAATACTTTAATTCGGTGTAAAAGTGGAATAAGAACAATTGTACTATGCGCGATTGGATTTTTGACATATTTCATATTAGCAGTTATGAATATATTGATGATACCACCGGATAAATTTTGTTACCTTCAAAATCATATGCAAAGTTGTAATTTATTTTCGGCAATTTTGGTAATTACTTGGATTCCTGTGGTTTGTTATTTATTGGCAATGGGACTCAATACTACTGAGTGGTGGGAGAGAAAATGCGTTCCTTTCAGAAGAGAATAGAACAATTTTTTTTTTTGGTTTAAATTATTTATTCACATACTGTAATTTTGTATATGTAAAAATTAATGCGCATATATGCATTTTGTTTCTTTGTTAATACCCCATACGTACGTGTGTACTTAAATTTTGCATTTTTATAAGTATTTTATATTCACATAGGCATTGCATTTTTAATTATTGTCACATCTCAATTCTGGGCGTGCATGAGAAGTCTGCATGCATGTTAGCAGATATTTTAGTAATCAAGAAAGTTTGAAAAACCCCCAAAAATAACCACACGAAATAGTAAAAAAAAAACACACACATGTTAATAAATATATATCATTTTAATTACTGTATAAATATTATTAAAGTTTTTTTTTTTTTTTGATAAAGTTCAAAACCCAATATTTTGGATCAATATTTCGAAACAGTCCAGATCTTTCGAAGCATCACACTAAAATAACTAAATCCGTAACGTTCGTGTATTTATATTTATATTTTTATTAAATTTATTACAGTAATTGCATTATATTAATTGTGATTTTTTTTTAATAACGTCCTTTTAATCACGTGAAAGCCCAAAAAATATACTTATTCTTTGATATATAAAATACAAAAATAAGTTAAAATTGATAAATAGACAAAGAAAAGAAAAGCATTTATAAACTACCAAAATTACAATTTAATTGATACGTTGATATATAAAAGAAGATGGTATGGGTATGGTGACATTCAATTTCTGTGTAAAAGCCCTGAATAAAATAAAAATTGTATAATTAATAATTAATAATTAATTAAAATTAACCATATACTTTATTTATTAAAAGAAAAAATAATACCATTTGGTTGGTAAGAATTAGAATTATTTTGTTGCCTGTTCCTACGAACGTTATCTGTTTGAGAATAACTCGTTGAATTCTGGATTAAAGTTCCATCTACATCAATAAGTGCAGATACTGGTTGCCGTCTTTGAGGTCGAGTCATATGTTGACCGTAGTCATCTTCATAATAAAATGCGTTAAACCTAACAAGTCCTCCTAAAGGTTCTACTGATCGTCGCATTGAATGCTCTTGTTGAAATTCTATCTCAATTTCTTCATCATCTCGTGTAGTCGTTGACAGGAAATCTGGCAATTGTGATTGTGGTGTATCACTTGAATATGAATCAAATTCTTCAGGATTTTGACCGGTGAGATCGGGGCTATCATAATAGTTAAACCATGAATCATGACTAACACCTGTAGCAGATGTAATTATTGGATCATTTTCATGCAATCGATATGGTGGTGATTCAGATTCAGGTATTATTTGTAAATATTGAGATAAAGGTATTTGTTGTCTCGATTCTTCACGAATATAATAAGGAATCAATTGCCTATCTCGATTTTCAACTTCTTCTTCTTGTTGAGATGAGGATAATTCTTCTTCTATTTGTGCTAGAGTCGTTTTTCGTTGTTGATTTCGACGTCTAGATTTTTGGGAAGATGCACCTCGCTGTCTGCGTGTCGATTGTCTCCTTTGAGTAGAATTTAAAGTTATACGATTGTTATTTCTATTTTGCGAGCGACGTCGGTTCGGTTCAGGATGATAACTAGCAGGAGGCAATGGATCAATTTTTATTTGATGTTGTGCAGCATATGCTCGAGTTACAGGACGTGTACTTCTTGTTGTTTTAGACATGGTGTATCAGTGTAAAAAGATGAGAAGAAATGAAAATTAAAAAAAAAAAAAAAAATTCTTGCAAGCCTTCTCTACCTTCATTTATTAAAGAACGACGTATTGTAATATTGTATACATTAGTAGATATATAGCTGCAGGTTATAGTATTGTAAGTGTATTGTATTAACCTATTTCGCCAGCACTAATTTAGAAGTAAAGTAAAACTATATTCTGCAATTAAACAAATTTAGAAGTAAAAAATAGATAAGACTAATTTAGAATAGAATGTGAAAAAAGGAGCGGCTTGATGTGGCTAATAAGCCGATAAATTTTCCAATAATTACAAGTTATACGATTAAACCGTTCGCAACCTTAAATATAAAAATTTCAGAGATGTGAATTAATGCTTATTAGTTATTAATTTTTATATGTGATTTCTAGATTAATAATTGAGATAATTTTTATATTTTTGGGTCATGATAATTAACCGTTATCATTGCTTTTATTATTATGCTATATTTGTGAAATTATTAATTAATAAATTGGTAAATGAAAACACTGACATCATTCAAATTTTTTCTGATTTTCGATTTATTTTACAAGTCATGTTTATAGAAATAGACAATCTATTTATTTTGATTTGTAACATGACTATAACATTTGATTACAATGGTAAAGATCAAAAAATATTATACCATTTTGAAATAATGAAAATTAGCTATAAAGTGAATGAATTTATCACTATTAGATCCCGAATTGCTTTTCCAATTTTGTTAGATTGTAACATTGCTGTATTTACATTACAAAAAAATTATGTTTCGACTGTTTTTACTATGGAATTCAATTTTTTTTTTTTTGTATCTTTCAGGAATTGGCAAGCATCAAATTAGCAAAGATTAAGATATCTACTGCTTAACATGACCACAATATCGTTCAATGTCCGTCGTAAGATTCTACCAATTCTACTAACCAACAAGTTAAATTACATTTTCACGTTTGTCTGGAAAACCTCAGCATTTTAAGCTATACTATCGCTTTTGCATTCTAGACAGAACTATATTATTTGAAATTACGTGTAAATTAGGGTTGATTGTAAGAAAATAAATTTATTTGATTAGCAATACCAACCCTATTTTAAGAGTTTATATACGTACAAGTATTAAATCATAATTATCTTTGGTTCGATTCTAATTCACGTAACTGGTTCTAATTTTAATATTACCACCCTATGCATTTGGCAGATTCTACCGATATATCAATCTAAAATTTTTGGGAATTGATACTTTTTTTTAGTAATCATTTAGAAATAAAAAAAAAGGATAACAATCAACAAATTATTTATAGAAGAAGCCTGTCAGATATTAGTTCTACGTAGCGATGAGATTTTCTAATTTTTTAATTGTTAACAGCAAATTGTTAAATTAATAATCTCGATCATTATATCAAGATCACGGGGATTATAATTACTAATTCATTTCTATCGATTAATAATTGAATTATCTAAAATGCATAGAAGATATTGGTAGAAAGGTATAATTATTGATGCAGTAGAATCGTTCTAATGACGTTATGGCTTAAGCCGTAACTAGCTAAAGCTTATGTCGTAACGATTCTACCGCATGTATAATCAGATACGTATAATCAGTAATCAATCATACGTAATATTCAAGTTAAAATATATATGGAAATTTTATGTACAGTCAGACCTCCTTAAATGCATAATCTATGAAAAACCTCTCTAAATGTATGGTTTACTCGGCCCCAACTTATATAATATATATATACTTAGATTTTTATTTCCCAGAATGCAATGCAGGCCCCTCCCCTCGGCTATGCACTTAGAGAGGGTTAACTTTATTCAAAATCTGCTAAAGAATAATTTTTAAATAATCAAATCTAATGTATTAGTATTAGAGTGATGATACATTCAATGATTTTTATGAAAATGTGCAATATTAATATTTATAATAAAAATCTTATATGTGTTGTAAATGGGAAACAGAATTTAAGTGGATTCGGAATTTATATAAAAAACCCCCATTTCGGGGTTGATTTTATCATATGTACACCCGTACCCTAACCCTAACCCTAATTTAACTAGGAAATTCCGATTAAATTCCATTCCATATATTTTTGTATTGGATAATTCAATTATTAGTTGCTTAGATATTATTGTTAAATTAATTTTTTTAATTTTTAATATATAGTTAACAATTCATAATTAATAACTAGAAATTCCCATCGCTAGTTCTACGGAAATGACAGAACCTACGCGACTAATACTAACTGCCATATCGATATGTAACTCGTGATTACTGGAAAATTTATCGGTTTATTAGCCACATCAGCCCCGTTACTTTTGTTCTATCCTAAATTAGTTTAATCGCAGAATATATTTTTACTTTACTTCTAAATTAGTATTAGGAACTAGGTTACTACAATACGAATCTGCAGCCAAACTTTCTATTTACGTCGGCCCATTATGACTTCTTTGTCATTAAAATACGGCGATGAAATTAAAGATTATGTGCCCATCAATGTACTTTTGTATTGTTTTCTGTACGTACTTACATATATATCTGGCACTCAACAATCGCTTAGAAATAGCCCCTATTTATTAATTTCGTCATGTACATGTGTTAAATCTTTATTTATTTCCTTTAAAGATCATTATGAAGTGTGTTACGTTATTTTTACGACAGCGTTGTAGGCGAAATTGTATTGTTCAGCTGCGTCTAAAATTCATTGTTGTGATTATCGTTTTTTTTTGATTTTTTTTTGATTTATGAATGCTTTGTATTTGCTCAGTTTAAAACAATACTTTTATGCTATAAGTTTATTGATAATTTTTCTTCATTGACCCGAGAAACAATAATTCAACAACCGAAATTAATTGTCTATAGATACCAAATGCATAGCCTAGTGTACAAATTTTTGTCTGAAGCGACAACGACTGAGTCATTATTTGTTATATTGTGTGAAGTACGTATGTCCGTCCGCTGAATGCATGGTAGATCATTCACATGATAAGGCATTACTTAGTTATATGGGCTGATCCCTTAACTTTTACAACTTGTATCTCGATGAGCTAACTTGATAGATTAATATTCAAAAGAAAGCCTAGATTCTTAAGCTTTCTTTTAATATCAATTCGTCAAAATTCATCGAGATATAAATTATAAAGTTAAGGGATTAATTTTTTTAAAAAATGTCAATCTGCTTGATTTCTATTGACGGCAGCCCATATATATTTAAAATTCCTTATGTTACGTGGTGGGTATAAGTACTATTTATTTCCCGCAACGGCGGGAATGAGAGGTGCTGTACATCCCCGGTCATCTGGGGCCCGAAAGGCCCACAGCAGGGTGGAGTTATTTCCCCGTAGCGGCGAAATAAGGGCATTATTCTTCGTTTTTATAGGATGTCATGACGGAGTTTTATGGCTCATAATCCTACTTAATTAATAAAAATTCGGGTTTTTTACTGATTAAAGTAGTGATTATAAGTCATAAAACCCCGTCATGCGATCATATAGAAACGTAGAATAACTATTACTAAAGCAGGATGTGATGCGATTATGAGATCAATAAATTTGAAATTATGATTTTTTAAACATAAAATTCATTAATATTCTATAAAATAACAAAGCATGTCTATATTATTCTAAATGTACGCCTAAAAATGATAATAGACTCTTGATATATAGTTAATTCCAAAACTAGTCCACATACCCTATATAATAAAATTTCTCTCGCTATACAGAGTGAATTTACTAGTAAAACAGCAAAAAATACCGTTCCTGATGGATCGTCGGCACCGTTCTTGATAGAGCCCCGAAGTCGATTTTCATGAGAATGCTAAAATCATGACCCGTGATTAGTAAATAAATTTATCTATATACTGTATTGATTCTTAAAATAATACAGTATCGTATCTACGCGCGAAATAACGCCCATTGGCGTTTATTTGAGACACGTAATTTGATGAAAGCTAATAATTGATTTAGCAAAAGAATTTTTAACAATAAAATTATGGTTAAATTAATTATTAGCTCCCTTTGAATTACGTGTATGAAAATAACGCCCATGGGACGTAATTTCGCGCAAATACGGTAAGGGTATTCGGATTAAAACTAAATGCAAATTATTTCCTGTTGTTTTTTCCTCGAGTTTTATGTTACGTGTTGATCTTTTAGTTGGGTTGCACAGCAATAAT
Organism: Dentiscutata erythropus; assembly: GCA_910591965.1. Lineage (NCBI taxonomy): Eukaryota > Fungi > Glomeromycota > Glomeromycetes > Diversisporales > Gigasporaceae > Dentiscutata > Dentiscutata erythropus. The sequence goes on from CAJVPY010001050.1 coordinate 20,989, forward strand.
AGGTTGCCAAATTTTTATGACACAGCTTTATATTTCGATAATAGTGCAGCTTTTAAAACCCTATCAGGAACGGTACGTAAATCGATCTTTTTTTTTTTTTTCTTCCATCAGGAACGGTATTTTGAATAAAACACTCAAAATTATAATAAAACGAGACTTGCGTACTATATACTTTACTATTAATAATAGATATATTATTAGACTAATAAATTTATCTAACAAACCTATTTTAACCAAAAAAATAAAAATAAAAAATAAATAAAATTAATAGAGTAGGTTTGATTAATTTTATTAAATTATATATACGTAGTACACGCACGATTTTATAATTTTACTATATACAGTTAGGGTTGGGCGTTTTGTGTAAGTTATCAAAATTTAATGTAAGTTACATTTTAGTTTATGTAAGTTACAATGTAAGG
>CAJVPY010001051.1:0-21405 GCA_910591965.1 Dentiscutata erythropus
CCCTGGGGATCCCTGAGGCTTTATAAAGCCGTTATGTAATAAATAACAAAAGTGTCAATAATTTGGCCAAAATTTGGACAAAATTTGTACTACAGAATTGCGGATCTTTGCCAAAAAACGGAATGATCTGCGTTACACAACTTTCAACAATCCCTGACTGTTGATCTAATGTTTGTTTTTTTTAAAACTCAAAACAATTCATTTGCGACAAAAATTCAGATAAAAAATAAACACAAGAATAAACGCAGTAATGATTAAATTTTTTGAAATCCTTTCTTAAAATTATGGAACACTATTAAATGATGATGAATACAATGTAGTTATTGAAGTTGGCGAAACACCAAATAATCAAGTGTTTAAAGCTCATTTTATTATTTTAAAATCTCGCTCCTTATATTTTAAAAATATGTTAAACACGATATCATATAATGAAAATAATATGAAAGTGATTAAAAGAGCCAATATTTCTGCTAAAACATTTGATTAATTATTAAGTAATAATTATTCTATTTTGAGCTTCTTTTTTTTCATATAAAGTTTTTTAACATTAACTGTTTATTTAATAATCTATTTAGTTATATCTATGATGGCACTATTTCATTAGAAGAAGTTGAACCGTCCATTATATTTGATATTTTGATATCTTCTAAAGAATTTTATCTTGAAGAATTGGTTAAACATATTCAACAAAGTTTAATTATGGATAATTCTTCTTGGTTACTCTCAAATTTTTCTCACGTTTATCAATCTTGCTTTGAACATTTACAACAATTTTGCATTGATATTATTGCTGAATATCCAAGTGTCATTTTTGATTCTGACGAATTTATATTCCTTTCAGAAGATATTTTAGTTTCTATCTTGAAACTTGATTATTTACAAGTTGATGAAGGAAAGATTTGGGAATATATTATTAAATGGGGAATTGCACATAATTTACCTTTAAGTTTGAACACCAAGCGATGGTCTGATGAAAACTTTTTAACTATGAAACATACTCTCAAGAATTGTCTTCCTCTAATTCGTTATTTTCAATTGTCTAATGAAGAAATTATTGAGAAAGTTTTTCCTTATGAAAAAATTCTCGATTCAATTTTATGGGATGATATTATGATGAAATTTATAGCTCCAAATCTACAAAATTTGGCTATTCTTTCAACTATTTTACCTCCTCGTAATACTTTCAACTTTGAGTCATTGCCTCCAATTCCCTGCTTTCTCTCCATTTCTGCACCTTGTCAAATATTTACATTGCAATTAGAATCAATTGCAGCTGCATTGATGAAATGTGGAAAAAAGCATCTCGATAAAGAGGAATATGGCAAGGCACTTGCAGATTTAACTAAATCGTTAGAAATAGATCCAAATAATGTAGATGCATTGAGTCATCGAGGGAAAACTTATTACTTTATGAATAGATATGAGGAAGCACTTACAGATTTAAGCAAATCATTAAACATTGAATCAAATAACATAACTGCATTAAGATATCGAGGAATAATTTATCATAAGATGGAAAGATTTGAAGAAACACTAAAAGATTTAACTAGATTTTTGGAGATCGAGCCAAATGATGCACACATATTGTATCTTAGGGGAGAGACCTATTTCTTAATAGATAATAATGAAAAAGCACTTGTTGATTTAAATAAATCATTAGAAATTGATCCAAAAAATGCAATCACTTTGAAAGTTAAAGCAGAGGTTTATTTCAATATGGATAAATATGAAGAAGCACTTACAAATGTAACTAAATCACTAGAAATTAATTCGAACGATGGTGAAGCATTAAAAATTCGAGGTTATGCTTATAAAGCAATGAAAAAATATGAAGAAGCTCTTATTGATTTAGAAAAGTCATTAGAAATTAAACCAAGTGACGAATTTACATTTCTTGCTAGAGGAATTACTTATTATAATTTGAAAAAATATGCAGAGGCTCTTACTGATTTAAGTAAATCATTAGAAATTAAACCCAATGTGCAGTTACATTGAAATATCGAGCAATGGTTCTTTATGAAATAAAAACATATGATACTATTCTTACAGATTTAAATATGTTGGCGGAAATTAGGCATAATGATAGAGGCATGTTAGGTTTACAAGGTGTCACTTATCACCACATGTATAAATATGAAGCAGCACTTAGAGATTTAACTAAATCCTTAGAAATTGAACCAAATGATGTAAATGCATTGTTATATCGAGGAAAAGTTTATCTCGAAATGAATAGATATGAAGAAGCACTTTTTGATTTAAATAATGTATTGAAAATTGATCAGAATAATGTTATGCCATTAGAAAGTCGGGGTGAAATTTATCATAAAATCAGCAAATACGAAGATGCATGTGAAGATTTAACTAAATTATTGGAAATTGATCCTGACAATAAGAATGTATCCAAAATTCTTAAAGACTTGTAACATGCACTGATGGAAGCCGATAATAGTGAAAATATCAAAAACTTCAATGTGATTCTTTACATAAAATAAAATGAATTTTATTAATAAAATTGATAATTCAGCTGAATAGTAGCAAGTGACATACTTTTTACGCAATATATACTTGTATTTAAGTAGTATATGTGATTTATCACCTGGATTTTATGAATTATTACATAGTGGGTAAAGATTGTGTTTCGGTCTATTTTAATCTGTGTAAATATCTACGGTTTGTATATATTTAGATATGAGTAATGTCAAATGAAAACTTGTAATAACTTTTTATTCAATAAGTATAATCTAATAATATTATACCTTTTTATTATATCTCATTCGTATTGATTTAATGAAGATAAAGCTAAGAAAATAAAAATTGACTATTAGATGAGTATAAACGTTATATTTATTTAATAAGAATGAAAAACCATTAGCCAAGAAAGCTTATAGCATTTAAACCTTATATAATGTTTCATTATTTTATTTGTGCAAATATAGTGGTGAGTATAAAGCCATTTATTAATTGTTGTTTTGATTATTTGATAAAATCTAAACCATGCCATGAATTATATTTTGCAAAATAAATAATGCAGCATAGTAGGATACTCTTTCCGTTAAGTTCCAATCATAACAATACCTATATCAGCTATGCTAAACTTTAACTAAAAGATCTAATAGAATTCACTCCGTATAATCTGAAAATTTTAGTTAGAATCAGTTGCGAATATATTATTGCTGCAATCTCGATCACTAACAATATAATCTTAAAGTAAATGTATATACTCTATAATGAGTAATATATCTGAAAAAAAAAAGAATTTGTTAATAAAATTCTGGTTCTATTTTATATTAAATTCCTTTAATCTGATTTGTAGTTTGGAAATAAAATTTTTGACCTGTGACCCACTCAAAAAAATTACGTAATAAATTTCAACACTCCCTTAGTCATTGATATTGAGAGCTATAGAAAAAAATAAAAATTGACGAAGCTTTGTTTATACACAAGTATTGATAAATTTAAAATTCTTTAGAGTCATAATATTGGCTGGTGTTTTCGACCAAGAAATTTTGATCAACTTTGTCGTGTTCGAATGAAAAAACTTCAATCATATTAACCCCAGCTTCTTTCGGACTAACTCCTTTACCATCTAACAAATAGAAACTATATTGATATCCTTTTCAATGTCAAAAATTGATTTTGAATTCAATAAACCTGTCATAGCATTAACTTTTTGAATCACATCGTATGTTTGCCTCCGAATTCCTAATCGTTCCATAGCTGCTGTAATATTGACAGTTGCCACGACAAAAGTATTATTATTATCATGTGTATGCAATGACTCAATCGACGCTATTGATTAATCGGTTTTATAATAATAAATTTACAGGCCGGGTCAAGCTGTTAGCGTCACTAGTTATCAATAGACTCATTTAAGATAGGAACTCGTAGAATCAGTGACTGGGACAGTTCACTAAATGATTAAATTTTATGGGTCAATTGTTCAATGAACTCGTAGAGTGGATAACTAGGACTGTTCGTTGAACTCAAATTATTACTTTTTTTTGGTTTTGCATGATGATAAAAGAGAAATAAATCTGATATAAGCTTTATTTGAAAAAAAAAACAGATTTCTATGAAATATTAATTTTTATATTTCATTTATGTATATTTTTCATTGTCAATAATTGTTGAAAGAAAAACTCGACTTTTTTACTTTAAAGTATTTTTATTCTATCATTATCATTTAATTTATATACATATGATTAACTTCTATATATTTTAGGGAGTTATTCATCGACCCATTGTAAGATGTATGACGCGGAGTCAATGACTAGGTACGGTTCATTAAATGGTTAAATTTTATGGGTTGATAATATTCAACGTGTAGTGGGACGCAAATCACTTATTATTTTTGTCTGCATGATGATAAAAGAGAAAATAAGTCTAATATAGGCTTTATTTGAATGAAAATAAACCAAATTTATATGACTTATTATTTTTATAATCCATTTATGTATTCTTCGCTTTCTTCCTCGTCAAAAGTGAAAGTGCCGCTTCTTTGGAAAATATCCGTGGTTCTGTAAAAAAAAAACCATGTAATTTAATATTATGCAATAAAAAAATTTTTAATAAATAAATACCTGTGTTATTTAACACTGATTGATAAATATCTAAGCCTTCTTCAGTGTGTATTTCTAATTATTGTACTCTTTAGAAGCAAGTTATTACCTTTGGTACTGTCACGGGTTAAATTATGACTTTCGCAACAAAAAAACCTAGCTCAAATGATGAGCACTAATAACTTTCAAGAGTGATTACCAAATCTTTAATCTGTTTGATTTTATACATAATACTTATGATATTTATTCTAGAATACAAATATTATATGTCATGAATGAAATAGAGAAAGAGTTTGTGAAATATTTAAAACTAGGTCATGGACTTCGATATAATGATAGAAGCTTTATTATACTGAGCCGCTAATTGGTGAAAAACAACTTAAAATTGAAGAATACACTAAAAGGTTATATTTATGAACCAACTGAAGAAAAGCAGATATCAACCTGGGATATAATTTCTGAAAGATTCAAACTTTAGAACGTGAAAAATTCGAACTCTCTTCTGGCTATCTACCTCGAAAATACCTTAAATTAATAATTCCTGTGCTTAAAATCACATACGTTGGAAATCCATTTGATTCTTTTAAAGCTTATATAGAAAAATCAAGTAAAGCAGTACTATGTCAGCAATTTCTTGCTTAAATGATTTTAGTGGGAGGTGGTTTAATTATTAAAAATGCATCCGATTTTTAAAATAAGTTAAAGTTAAATATTTTAAAAGCTCGTACATTTGGATTATTGATGAAATAAGTCATATTCATAAATACAAAAATCCATTTGGAAAAAAATTCTAAAAAATTTTCGAAATTATATAACTTAGATAATAATCCAATACTTGACGGGAAACAATTGGTAAATGTGTTTTTTTTTTATTTTTGTTAAAATTTACAAAACAATTTGAAGAACTTGAATTTTAAATTTATTATTTTTTATTTAATAAATTTATTTATTAATATCATAATTCAAGGTGATTGTGTGAATCACTATTTTTGTATGAAAAATTTTCCGTAATTGTTTATGAGAAAGCAATTTCAGCTTTCACAAACAATTGCAAGAATCAATTATAGCTTTACATGATATGCCGATGGATTAGTTTGCTAGCATTAGCAAAAGGCTTGTTTCCGGAATTACAAGTTTTTATAAAGAGCAAGACAAAATGATTGGCTAATAAATAACACAACTATAAATTTACCATATTGGATAAAGAAATATCATATGAAGAATGGTCTTCTAATAACCCAGAATGAATTGACATTCAGTAAAGAAAAAACTATAGAGTTTCTATGCGAACCTGATTTAACTTTATTGAAACAACACTATTAAAAATATTTCATATAAAGAGCCCAATTGATCTATTAATGAGCACTAACAGAATAGATGAACGAACTTTCCAAATTAATCCATTCATTTTGATAGATTCAAAAGTCGACGCTATTGCTTGAAACCTTATTCAAGAACAGTTGAAAATACAAGTTAAAGTTGCAAATCAATTTAAAGATGATATCGAAAAGACATTAGGGAGTAATAAAAAATTAGTAAATGTTTTTAATAAATATGGTTATTATTTTTGCAAACTTGTATACTTGGTAATTGCATAGAATCGATGTGTTATTCTTATTTTGAATTATCAACAGAAGTGTTTATAAATTTTCAGAGGTCCGAAATATCAAAGAATGAGATGACTTGATAAAAAAAATGAAAAAATTTTCAGTTAAAATTAATTGAAGAGCAAATGAGTTCAAAAGAAATAGTTAATAGGTAAAGTATAAAACTATCAAGATCTTGTACTTTACAAATATATTCATATTTCTCCCTTTATATTTATAGTGAATTGAAGCTTTGTTGGGCACTCATTGATGAACCATTAAATCTTGAGTTTTTCAATTATAAATTAAGTAACGTTAAATTAACATTTGGTAACAAAAAATTAAAATGAGTGAAAAAATTATCTCTGACACAATTAATATAGAGAATTGCTATTTCCACCCCCATTTTGCTAATGCCACCCCCAAAAATTTAAAAAGTGCTCCAGAAGAGATATTGTTATTAGAAACCCCTTCTTTTGATCTTAATAAAAGTTGTTCATCAGGCCTTTCTGGTTCTAATGGTAGTAAAATCATTAAAATCGGACCAATGGGTTTTTTTTAAAGTAAATGAAAGTTAACTAACTTCGGGTAGGAACTACTGGTCTGAATATAATGATTTTACTACCATTATAACCAGAAAGACCTGGTGAACAACTTTAATTAAGGTCGAAAGAAGGGTTTACTTAAAAACACCTCCTCCTAGGGTGGCATTAGCAAAAATGGGGGTGGAAATAGCAATTCTTTTAATATAATATAACCAAATAAATATAAAAAAAAACTTAATTTTTACAAATTTCCACCCACTAACTTTGAACCTACAATTGAAATGATTATAAACTCCGGGTACTCTATTTAGCTTATTGCATTCAATTAATTCTAATGATTATTTTTACACCTCCGTTTTATAAAGTACATTATATCAATCAACGATACACTTATTAATCATAAATTCGAAGATATTGAGCCTTTATTGAAAGATAAGCAAGCCTCAACGCCTTTAGAGTATAATTTAGACTGGTATATTATTGGACACATCAGGATATGAAAGCTTATTTTCGTGGAATTCAGTCGGCCATGAAATGAGTATCAAATCATTAAAAACTAAACAAGAGAAATAATTTATCATACGACTACACGGTGCGAAAAATTATATGTAGTTTAAATAAATTATTGGAATATGTAGCAGACTTAAATAATCATTGGGAATTGATCCAAATAATGCTTGGGCATTGAGAAGCTGTGGTATAACTTAATTTTTATGATGAACATATATGAAGAAATTTAAATAAAACATTAGAAATTGAACCAAATAATGCATTTGCATTAAGAAACCGTGGAGAAACTTATCGTGTGATGAATAAATATAAAGAATTCTTCTGTACATATAATTTTTTATAATGTACGGGAACATCAATTCTTGAACGCTTTGTTTTACTAGTTCTTCACTAGTTAAAAAACTTTGATCAGCAAAGACTCGTGATCACTACACCACGAGTTGTTGTTGATCAAAGTTAACTAGAAACAAAAAAAAAGAATAAATTATTCAGGAATTAATGTCCATGTATATGCTTTGGATAGAAAAGGAATATAAACTTAATAATTTTAAAATATCTTCTATTAAGTATAAAAAAAATTTAACAAGGTAAAGCGTTGTGCTAATGCTGTGAGCCTTGTGAATTAGATAGGCTAAAGTAATATAAAAGTCAGAGACCTGGTAAATACCATTTTTTTATGAGAATTTCAAATCCCGTAACAAAATCGATATTTTCCAGGGTCTCTGATAAGAGTAGAGAAAAGCATAATCATTAGAGTGATCGGGTTATGTGTATTATTCTGTTAACCGTTGCCCATTCTATCCTATTATCCTCTTGTTTAGTTGTATATCTCTATCTAATGGCATTTAATTCTAGGTTTTAACGTTTTAGATTGGATTATATTCGTAATGTGATCTGAAACATGATCCAAGTGGGAAAAATAACTACTCAATTTGTTACATTTGTTATGCGGAAAGTAACCGAAGATGACATAAAATTACGACTAAAGCTAGTTAGTTTTAAATTGATTAAAAATCACGTGAAGCTTATAAATTACTACCTGGCTTTAAACAATTTGAAAATTAATTACGACATACGTTCATATCTGATATGTAGTACGATGTGAGATTTTATAATGGGAAAATGATCAGAAATTTCATAATGATCGTATCCGAATTCCAAAATTGATAATAGCTCACCGACCTTTGATGATTGTGATGATTTATAGATACATTGTAGTTTACTCTACTCTGGGGGTTTTGAATTTTTGATTAATATTCGTATTATGTGAATTTACCATTCTTAACTGGGATATGGATAAATGTTAATAACTTGCGAAAGTGAACTATATACCGTATATTACTAGAATAGTAAGTTCAGCAAAAGAATTTTTTACAGTAATTCATGATTAAATCACGAAAATTACAATGCATAATTAACTCAACCTTGACTACATACTATTTCTCACTAGAATAGCGAATTCTTTAACAAGATCTTTTACAGAAACTCATGATGAAAATTATGATAATTCCAATGCAAACTAATTTACCACATACGATTACCAGAGTGGCAAGTAAATTTTGTGACAGAATCTTTTACAACAACTCATGATGGTAATTGTGATACAAACTAGCTCGACTTTAACTACAAACCATTGCCACTGGAATAAAAAGTAAGTTTTACTTTAGCTCATGATAGAAGTCATGACAATTTGATGCAAGCTAACTTGACCTTAAACACATATCATGCTGACGAGAATAGCGAATTCTGTAACATAAAGGATATTTTAAAGCAACTATTAAAAATTACAGTAATTCCAATAAAAATTAACTCACTACATTTTTGATTATCGGAAAGGCGAGTTTTGTAACAGAATTTCTTGCAGCAACTCATAAGGAAAATTATAATAATTCTAATATAATTCAACCTTAACTACAACTATTGTCACTGGAATAACAAGTAAGTTTGACTGTAACTTATGATAGAAGTTGGAGTCACGATAATTCTGATGAAACTAACTTGACACATACTTCAATTACCCGAAGTAGGTTCTGTAATTGAATTTTAAAGTAACGAATGATTTTCGAAAAAATTCCCGTGAAGAAGGCACGGGCAAAATGCTACGTATTCTGTTGTCAAACATTTCTAAATTAAACTTACATCCATCCGTTCCTGGTTTAGCGCAACTGCGTTGTGCAGCTACCTTATTTATTATTTGTATTACATAAGAACTATTTCATTAATTCATATTCTTGAATGCATAAATGCCCGCAAATTTTTTGAATTAAAATATATCTTATTAGCAAAGCTATCAAAGTTCACTTAAAAAAAATTTTGCATTTGTAAAAGTATTCAATCCAACCTTATCATAATTGAATGTGTAAAATGGGAGATAATATTTTAAGAAATTGCTTAATTACGACAATATTTTTTTATTTTCTAACTTAAAAATACCTACGTACCTAACATAGGCTCCCACTCTAATCCTAATAAAACTCCAAATTAAATTTTGATCTACCGAATTCAAACAGCCGAAATTAGTTTGGAATTTTGCCATAACAAAGACTCAAATATCATCAATTTTATACATATCGATTTTTTTGTTTTGGTAAAATCCCAAACAGCTGTACACGTAATTGTCCATTGGTACTAAAAAGATTTGGGTTACATTACTAAGTACAACAATTTATTTATATTATCACTAGCTTATTTATTTACAAAATAAAAATTATTTTTTTCTTTACTTGTATTACTCGTGCAAATAAGTGAAACCGATTTACCCTTTGCTTTAAATTTTCCCAAATAGAATAATATCTTTATATAGCAATAATTTGGCATAAAACAAATCACAAATTAAATAATTTTTGTTGAAACACGGATAAGATCTTTATCTAATTACGTGAAAAGCCGTAAAACACAAATTGACGGATTAATAATATAACGTACGTTATAAATATTGGCATTGAATACGGTAATTTTTTTCTTGAATTCAAAATGCCGAATAAAAAAGATTTTGCAAAGGATTACAATAACCAGTCCGTAGAACAATTAATAAAAGATGAAAGGTTATCGGATGTTATTTCTCCAGTAACTAGCAATTTAAATCAAATGAGCATCATTGATACAGGAGATTCTAACAAAATATTTCAGTTTGGTAATCATTGTCTTTATGAGAAAGATGAGTATAATGCATTCACTTATTACAAGAAATCTGCTGAAATGGGACATATTGGTGGAATGTATAAACTTGGTTATTGTTATCAATACGGGATAAAAGTTGAGCAGGTAATTCTAAGGGAATCTTTAAAACTGCCATATGTTACAAATTCGGAATTAGGGTTGTAGAAAATTATGAAAAATTCAAAGATATGTTTATGAAGTAAGACAATCTTAATTTTGCAAATTTTCGATTTAAATTATAATATAAATTTAAATTTCATATTGTTTAAATCATCAGGATGTAAGTATGATTATTGTACGAACTAAAATGAAATCAGATTAAAATAGAGTTATTATTGCCATTTTGTACTTAAAAACCATATATTGCCTAATTAACAACATCATATTCTATCATGAATAAGCACATAATCTTCTATATTAACCCTAGGTGCCGCACAAAAATTGCGCGACAGATCCTCGATTTTGATTGGCTAACGCCCGTGGATCTTCAAAATTTTGGCCCGCATTACATAATTGGTTACTAATTTCCGGCCGGAATTAACTTTAATTTTTTCATTACAAAAATAAAAGATAAACCCGCATTATAGTAAAATTGGCCCAGGAACAATTTTCACTTAGTTGACAGCTGCGATTTCATTAGTAAAATTATGAGTAATTCCGGCCTAATTTTTTGATCGTCGATCTGCCGCGCATTTTTTGTGCGGCACCTAGGTTCAATAATCTACACTTGTCCTACCACCACACCTATGAACTGTTGTACATTCGAATAATTTTACTTAGACGATTCATGGCACAAAAGTCTTTGGATCCGACAATTATGTTCTTAAAGTTTGCTCACAAAAATTGTATAAAAGAGCGCTTAGTACAATGCTGGCTAATTCATCAAGATTAAGTCATGTCAGGAATACGTATACTTTCTGAAAATCGATCTCAGATTTGGATTTTGGTTTCTTGTAAAAATACTTGTTATTAAATAATAACTGAAAATCTGATTTCATTGATTATCATTATATTTTTTTAAAAAAAAATCAGAAACTCATTTATACCGATCATTACATGTCTTATTTAGCTTGTGAGTATAAAGAATATACTATAACTGCAATTTCATAAATATTCGAATTTAATTCCTACTTCATTCAGTGAGTGAGTATAAAGAACGTTTATCGGGCAATGCGTTTGAAATAAGTAATCCAGGCTCACAAGCCTTCTTAATAAAATTAATTTAGTTGGTAATTATAACAAAATTCATTAATTGTAAAATAAGGATTTCAATTCATGCAGCATTTACCGTTAAATAAACATTTTGTAGTTTGTGAGTATGAAGCGTTTTTATTGTATTAATGTATTTAAAATGAAATATCGTTAAATAACTTCTCTAAATTGCTTCAATCTGAAGTTCGTGAGTATAAAAGCTTTTATCTCAGCTTTCGAATTATATGATCTACTATTAAAAACATTTTATTTGTGCTAATCTAGTGCGTGAGTATAAAAATAATTTGTAAATGAATGGATATTTAAAATAGCAGTCCAAAGTTACAAATCGTAGATAATTTTTTAACTTACAGCGAGTGAGTATAATGATTAATATATTTTAAATAAGTAATATAAATTAATAATTAAATAATACCTTACAATCATCTATTTATTTATTTATATAATTAAGTTGGTGAGTATAAAAAATAGTTACCCAAAATAAATAATTCAAGTTATAGATATTTAGTATTTAATAATAATCGCATTGATTTAGTCGGTAAGTTCGAAGAACAATTATTAATATTGACTAAATAAATAATAATTCAAATTATAAATAATATGCCAAAATTACTTATTTGTATTTAATCAGTGAGTAAGTGTTAAGATATTATTAAAGTAATTAACTTTTAAATATTTACCATTAATCATATCTTAAATCGTTTCATTCGCGTTAATTTAGTCGGTGAGCATTAATTAATCAGTATATTTAAAATAAACTATAAATATTAATGTTAAGTAATTCAAAACTATTCATTTATTATAGTAAGTGAGCATAAAAGTTTTTTGATAAATTTGCTTAAAATAAAAATACATAATCCCTATTTATCATTAAACAACCCATCGAAATAATTCAATTCGCGTTGATTTAGGCTGTAAGTAAGAATGTTCATTACATAAAAGAATCATGAAAGTTAAATTATAAAAGACCGTATATAATTTATTCTGCATTATAGTTCTGATTATATTTATAATTTTTTTTTAACTTTATGCATAAATTATATCATTTGGTTCCTTGTATTTTATGTTTGTGAAATTTAACGCAAAAATTATTCTTATGATAAACCAATTTAAATTAGTTATTTATTTACAAATAGCTTAACTCGTATCAATTTAGTGAGTAAGTGTAAAGAATGTTCATTAATCAACCGAAAAAACAACGGTAATCATTGAATAATTTTATTTTCATTAATTTAGTCTGTAAGTTTATGCTCAATCAATAGAAGAAACAAAACTAATTATACTTACAGTTGTCCTTGTAGCTCCGCTAACAACTACATTCCGAAACCAATACTTGTCCTCCTCTAGGACAAGCTATCCTTAAAATCAATACATGGTCCACTATGTGGATTAAATATAATACACCTATTAACCAAATCCTAACAATTCAAACCTAGGTGAGTCTTGACCACTCTAGTAGGTTTAGGTCGCAGATAATTAGTTTAGCTTTTAGGTTAAGCTTTTAGTCTGAGCTTTTATTCTTGCATATAATTTATATTTATTTGTTATTATACAAATTAAGTCTTTATATAGTTGATATGTAATTACTTATATAAATTAATCAATAAAGATATGAGCAAGGCCTCACATTAATACCAAAAAATATATATATATATATATATATATTTGTATTATAGTTATTTATTTTTTTATTGGTTTTGATAATAAATTTGTTTGGAATATACAATAAAAGTGGCATGACTACTTGGATTAAATTTTAACAAATAAAGTATATATTGAGTTAAAAAAAAAATTCTATATTAGATTATTATTTATTTATTTTTTTTTAATATTAAAGTGATCACTTAGACCCTTGGCACTTTATTAGTTCAAGCGGATAGACCGATATTAGTTAATTTTAATACTAGCTTTACATATTATATCAGTATTACGAGAGTACAACTAGTCACATATACAATTTTTGATTGCCTAATTAAGTAGTCTGCCCGAAGTGTTAGTACTATGCTAAGGGTTCTACACTAGCTGTCATACTTATAGCCTAACTAGGAAGCTATCTATTTAAACTCTCTGGCTTCAACTGACATCACATGTTTCCTCCTAATATACCTCTTCACAAGGTAATTTACCGTTAAAAACCTAAGACTTTAGCCACCAACCTAATTTGGAAGCATTTATCCTTGTAGTAAATCTAACAGAGTAGTATATATTCTAACATATGATTACCTGCATGTTCGGTAACTTCTTCCTAACTAGTACATGTTGTACTGCTGTTACCAGGTTCATATCTCAAGCCAACTTTTGGGGTGCTGCTATAACCCAATCTGTATCTCAAACACAATCTTTCTAATTAGTTGCCAATTATATACTCCTGCCCTTATATGGTTCACAACAACCCTGGTACCCACATTCTAACTATCTTTTTACCTGAATTCTTTATTAGTCTCTTCCTTACTTCCAGCTGGCAACCCAAAAGAGATGGTTTGCTCAGGCTTTAGGTGCCTAAAGGATACCCTCCTCTTGGTCCATACTTTCAGAGCATATGGCCTTTTCTTCCAGAGTATCTAAACCGGCAGTTTAGCTGGTGTATCTTCCTACTAAAAGATCTGGTTATTCAGTTCTTTAATTTCGGGCCCAGTTCAAATTCAGCCTTCCTGTAGTACCGTCAAAGATTACTGCTATATTCTACTTAGAACTTTCCAAACGGGCTCCGATCTCTGGTCCTGTAACTCATGCTAAGTATAGCCCACAGATTACAGCCTTCCGGAATCCTTTTCTTGGTTCTACAGACTGGATCACCAGATCATCCCTAGGCCAACCTAAGTAGAGATCATTATTTAACATATTCCATTTCTTTTTGAAAGTGCCATCCCTGGGATTCGAACTTAGAACCTATACTATTACTATTTGGTGAGAGTGATGACTAGATCACTTCACTAAGATGCCATATTTCTCTATATTAGATTATTTAAATATTAAAAAATATATATATCAACTATTGAAATAAAAAAGAGTGATTATTAACAAAATATCAGTATTTAGTTAAGGAAAATTGTAAATTAGTTAATTTTATTAAAAGTGCCAACCATTGAAATAGAAAAAAATAGCTATTAAAAATCATATTAGGCTATTATTATGCACTTAAATCTAAAAAAAAAATGATGAGATGTGGTGACTTAGTGTAGTGGTCTAGTCATTACCCTCTCCAAGTGGCAGGTCTAGAGTTCGAATCCCACGGACAATGATATTTGAAAAATAGGCTTGTGTTTCGGTTAACGGCTATGCATATCAGTTGGATTTAATCTGTAACTTCGGTCACACCATCTAGTAATAGGAGCAATAGCGCAATAAATCCGAGGAACTGGCATAACTGAAAACCCATTTGGGAAGTACCAAGTTAGGAGTAACAATGATCTTCGATGGTATCACAAGAGGGCTGAATTCGAACCAGGGCCTGAGATCGGAGAACCAAATGACCAGGTCCTAATGGCGGAGGACACACCAGCTGAACCACCGGGTTCTGTTGCACCGGAGGAAAAAGACATACGCTCTGAAAGTATATACCAAGAGGAGAGCGTCCTTCAGGTACCTAAAGCCTGGGCAGACCGACCCTTCTGGGTTGCCGGCTAGAAGTAAGGGAGAGACTGATAAAGAATCCGGGTAAGAAGACGGTCCAAATGTGGGTACCAGGGTTGTTGAGAACCTAATAAGGGCAGAAGTAGGTAATCACAGGGTTCAATGGTTAGCCCTGACCCCAAGTACATGGGTAGAGCCATGGCGTAGGTTGCCGAAGTCTGGATAAATATATGTGTGGGACATGTAATATCTAGCAAATGGAATACCCTATCATCCAATGATTCAGAGGCACCTAGAGTCGGGGTAAGCAAACTTTACGGAATGTGTTGACCAATGGTGAGGTAAATAGAGGTTAACTATGACTATACTGGGCCATAAGGTTTGGTACGTCTCACTCAAGGGGGTTATAGAAATTCGGGAACTGAAACACCGCAGAGGGAGGGATCTGGAACATCTGCAGTAGGGGATGACTAATTAGGAAGGTTGTGGCTTGAGATACAGATCAGGTTTTGGCAGTGCCTTAAAAGGTAGCTTGAGATACAAACTCGGTGATGGCAGCATAACAGATACTAGTTAGAAATCAGTTACCAATGATGTACTGAAAATCATGTAAAAATAATATATAACTTGTGTGTACATTCCACCGCATTTGAGTAATAAAGAGGCAGTGTTAAAAAAAAATAAATAAATAAAAAAATGATTTTTTTTTGAAGTTAGATGCATATTTACAATTTATCAAAACCTTTATTAATAAATAGAGAATAAAAAAGAATAGTAAAAATTTTTTTTTTTTTGTTAAGTGTCTAAAGACTAGAGTTTATTGCCGTTTTAGATATAGAGGATCACAAAGACCCTTGTACAAATTGCATTTACAGTATTGAATTTAATCTAACTGGTCCATACCCAACATATATTTTACTCTAGTACCTTTATATTCAGCACTGCTATCTACTTTATCTATATTTGGTAAACTAATTATCTTACCTAGATAGACATTGACTACATATGCCTGCCCCAACCCTTCTGTATTCCACACACTCCAGATTAGATATCAGAGATGTTATGCCTTTAAACCAAAGTTAATACTTGGGTGTTACTCTTACACATCTTCTACCTTTATAGGGTTTACATCCACCCTGATATCTACTTCACTTCTCTTTTAGATTCTTCTCCCCAGCTTAAGATTCGATCCTAGTTAGTTAGCCCAGAACGAGGTTAGTTTATCCCGGCTTTAGGTGCCCTTGAACTCTGAACTCCTGGTATGTGATTTCATAATACACATCATTTTTCTTTGGTGTAACTCCGGCGGCCAACCTGGTTAACCCCTCATCTCAAGAGGTCCAGTCCAAACAATACCCCGAGACTAGTACCATCCAAGTTCCATTCCGCAGTATCGTTGAAAGCTTTTGTTACATTCCTACTTGGGTCTTCCCAAACAGGTTTTCAGTTATCTTGGCTTCTTAGAATTTACACAGCATTGACTTATTATAGAGTTTACATCTGATAATTACTAGAATGCATTCCTCTGTATAATCTGTACACAAATGCAGGACCCATGCTCTACCTCTTTGTAGTAGCTCACTTTTCATTCAAGAATAGTGTTACCTAAGATTATAGATTATAGATCCAAGCTATTTTTAGAATAGTCATTAACTATAACACAGCCCAGTATTTGAAATCATTATCTATGGGATTCGAACACTAGACCTCTGCTTGGTGGGGTAACAACTAGACCACTTCACTAAACTGCCACACTCTTGTGAAAATTTTTAATAAAATAAAAAAAACTATTTAAATGAATTACAATAAAACTTCTTCAAATATATAACTTCTTTGTATGCACTTTCAAATTCTTGTTTAAATATATACATAACTTTTATAAGTGTACTTCTTATTGTTTTTTAAAGTGCATATTGTTAAAAGTATCTCTATAAAGCATATTTAGAAAGGTCTAACTATATATTTTAGAGGCATACAGATAAATATTTAAAATAGCATCCTTATTAAAAATAACTTTGACAATTTTAATATTATTGCGTTAAGAGCTTTATCTTTAGAATAAAATAACTACACTATTTCTTTTTGAGGCCTTATTGTTAGTAATATTAAAAAAAAAGATAATGATACATATATATGTATGTATGATATACATATGTACTTACCTGTTATATAATAGTAGTAACTTTAAAGACATACAAATATAGAAATAAGCAAAATAAGATTTTATCTATTACAGGTTTTTATCTTGTACGAAACTTGTATTTTATACTGACCATATTAATAATATTGCAGTATTGGTATATTTAATTTTAGCTAGTTGAAATTATTGCTGATTAGCCAATAACATGCTTTGATATTTTAAATATTTGTCTATGTCCAACAATTTTATTGACATATATTATTGGCCACTAATAATCATATAAACATAGATATTGGCATGAGTATATGTATAATTAGATCTCTCTAAATGCACACATTTTAATAATATGCATTTAGAGAATAACAAAAAAAATATATTTACAGAAGTTCAGTATATATTTAGGTCAATACTGGTTACTATCGGTTGGAAGAGCAATTGCAGATATTAATCTAATTTAGCTCTGATGGATAACTAGATTCAGGATTTATAATACTTATACATGTGATATAATATTACAAAACACTTAAGCTGGGTTGAGGTTATTATTTAACAATTAAATTTTAATTACTGGAAAGGGTTTATTATGTACAATAAGAAATACAAGACAATAATAATAAAGAAATAAAACAATAATAAAAAAAATAACTAAACTAAACTAATAACTAATATATAAACTCTAATACAACATAAGAGGAAATCTGAATATAAACTATAACTAAAACATCAAAGAGTTCTATATCATTGTTGAAACAAAGCCTGCCTATATATGAAGACATAGTTTAATAAAACTTTGCTTAAGACAAATTGTCTAATCAAAACTTAACTAAAACGGAACCCATGTCTTAAATACTTTTACCTTATTAAAGGCTACTGTACTATCTTTAATCCAGGCTTATCTTCTTAGCAATAAATTTTCAGGATATAAACAATTCGTATTAGATAGCCTCCAAATATTGCTTACAACAGTTGTGAGCTAAGTGCACAATAATTGTGAGCTAAGCACACAACGATTGTAAGTAGATTGATCTACATCTCTAAACTTTAATTTGCCAGATTAATTTATGTTTTTAAGTTTTTATTCACTACCTAAGAGCCTTACAATATTCTTGTAGCTTTAGGTTATTCGGGCTTTTAGTACCACCAAATAGCAGCCAGGCCATGAGTTTAAAATTTAAACTGTGATACTACCTTTTACAAATATAAGATTAATAATATATTAGAAATCTTGTATCTTAGATCTAAAATTATAAATAAAGATATTTAGAAAACAGTATTTATAATATATTAATTTAAATAGGATATTTTTAGAGAGCTGATATTCAGATTTACTAATTTCTTTCTACACTTCACTATCAGAGTACTATAAAATTAATTAATAATATAGATACTTCAATATGTGAATAATTAGTAGAACCAATCAGAAGTGTGGAGAAAATTAATACCACTCATATTTGGCATTTACCCCAGTAAAAATAAAAATTTCAAACATTTGAGCGAAGATATTTTGACAATCACCTGGTCAAATTTGTTGAAAATTTTTTATTTAGATTCTATATATTTATAGAATTAAAATAAAAAAATTTATCAAATTTTATTAGGTAGTTACTGCTCAAAGTTTAAAAAAAATTTGACGCACTTTTTATTTTGATAAGCAGTTTGATCTAATTTTAAACAAAGATATCTCAATAACTACTTAACCAAATTCGAGAATTCTATGTATCCATATATTTGAATAAAGAATTTTTATCTAATTTAGTTAGATAGTTGTCAAGATATATTCTCTTAAAGTTAAAAAAAAAATTAGTGCAGATATTGGTTTTGATTTTGAGCAATGATAACTCTACAAACACTTGATCAAATTCGATGAAGCTTTTTTTATTTGAATTCTATGAATTTATAGAATTCAAATAAAAAATTTTTATCAAATTTGGTTAGGTGGTTGTTGAAATATTTTCAAGTTAAAAAAAAATTTGGCACAGCTTTTTATTTTGTAAGTATTTTGATTTTCTTCTAACTTTGAGCAAAGATATCTTGACTACCATCTGATTAAATTCAATAAAAAGTTTTTTATTTGAATTCTAAAAATACATAGAATTCAAATAAAAAAAAATAATACTGAATTTGACTAAGTGGTTGTCAAGATATCTTTGCTCAAAGTTAAAAAATAAATTTGGCACAGCTTTTTAATTTGATAGCTATTATTTATTTTTTCTTTAACTTTGAGCAAAGATATCTCAACAATCACTTAATTAAATTTGATGAAGCTTTTTTTTTTGAATTCTATTGAATTAGAATAAAGAAATTTTCAACAAATCTGGTTAAATAGTTGTTGAGATATCTTTGCTCAAAATTAGAAAAAAATCAAAAATACCTATTAAAATAAAAGGCTATGCCAATTTTTTTTTACTTTGAGTGAATATATTTCATTAACCACCCAACTAAATTTGATGAAATTTTTTTATTTAATGAATTGGATTTAGGCTTCTGTACTACCGGTAGTACATTTTATAAAATGCATACAGAACCAAAAACTTAATAAATTTATATAATTTTGATACATAAGAATTATTAAATGTCCTAGTATATGCTAAAATAATTTTTATTCATATTTATAATAAATTTGATAAAATATTTAAAATTTAAACTAGGGATTATCTTACAAATTGAGGTGTACTACGCGTAGTACACTTTTTAATACTATATTATGGCCCACTAAAATTAGATATTAGCTTATAAATTTAGAAAACAATAGAGTAAATATCAAACAATAAAAAAAAAAAAATTTAACCTTATACTATATGTTGTATGGATATGATTAGCCCAACAATTTGTACATATTGCCCGTGAAATCATATAGCTGCAACAAGTAGTTGCACGAGTGTGACAGTATAGACATTGACGCTTGACACATTTCCCTTTAAGTTTAAATGTTGTAGGATCACTCCTAAGACTAATAAGACTATGCTCAACATTGTTATGCTCTTGTTTGTGTCTTTTTTTGCTTCGTTCAGTGATTGTTGTATCAGAATAACACTCAAAAATTGACTTCACTAATTCTTTGCGAAATTTTACATGTTTTGTATTTTTTTTGTTAGGAACAAATTGGCAATACGCGGAGAAACTATTAGCTTCTGAAACTGACAAATAAAAGGCAAAAGGACGATCTATTGATCATTTTGATATGATAATATCATGATCGAAGATTATTTAAAATATCAACTGCAGATCGAAATTCATTATACTCATCAAATACTGCAGGTCGCTTAAATTTTATTACAGCATCTTGGTCTTTAATATATCGGCTTACTTCTTTTCTAAGGTTTGTTGTGGAACAACTTGAAAGAAGTACAATGTTTTTGCAATAACGAACAGAGCATACAATTAAATCAACTCTATTTATTTTTTTAGTTTGACTACTAAACGATCTATAAGCCCTTTCAAGAGTACTAGTAATATTATGGGGAATATTTTTTGGCTAGTAACGGTGCTTTTTAATTTGTAAAATAGAGTACAACCCATGTTCATATAAAGTAGTGCATGCATCTGTGCTACCAAACCATGAATCACCTATAACCATTCTGCTATTATGAAACTATAGCTCTGTTAAACATAATGTAGTTGCTACAGTAAGAGGATAACGATCAGAAAAATTTTTTTTTTTAGAATACTTTGAAGATTCTGAAAAATCTGGCTGCAAAAATAAATTAGCCTAAGCATCTGCAAGAGCCTTAAATTCACTACCAATTGGGTGAGGTTTTCTTGGGATTTTTCGTTGAAATGGTCTTTTGTCTACCTTGCCTATCTACTGACACATAGATTCATCTATACACAAGTAAGTACTGGGCACAGTCGCTTTAGTAAGATTTTTATTAAAAGCATTGTGAAATTGTCGTGCATAATAAAAGAGATCATTATCATCAAGCTTATCAGTTAAGGTAAGATATTTTATAATATCCCGGAAACGTTTGTAAGGTATATATTGGCCAAGTGCCAATACAATTCCATCCATTTCAGGTTTAGTAGACCAATAGTCACAAATGTCTACACACTTTATGTAAGTCATTAATGTTAAAACACCTATAAAACGCATTAATTCCACCCAAGTCAAATCCTTCCACACC
>CAJVPY010001052.1:0-21399 GCA_910591965.1 Dentiscutata erythropus
CGATCATGCATCGATCCAGGTCCCGATCGACGTTTAGGTCACGTTTTTGGTGGTCACGATTTATTCTACCCATGACAACATATAAAAACTGTTAAAGACAATATTCAAGCTTTTCAAGAGACTAGATAGTCAAAAAAACGCGAATACTAAAAATTTGTATATTAGGTAATTTCAGAATTAATGTTCAGGTTTCTGATTTCGAATTAAATTAGTGTCGTATTTGTTTTGAAATAAGTGATTTGTAATTCTATTTTCTTTATATGATTATAATATTTCATTAGAAATATGTATCTATTTTGTTTTCTGATTTCGGAATCTCAAAACAGAAATGGAAATTTTTAAACTCTCATTTATTTTAGAATTAAGTTAATTCTGAATCACCATGTTAGATATGAACCCATTTCCTATGTCCTAATTTTTAAAAAAACCCCTTGTGAATTTTGATTATAACACATATTATTCCTAACCCTAACCCTGAGCCTAATAATTTCTTGTTATCTGGCATGATTTGATGGATACATGGGTATCGGTAGGATAATAGCAAAAGCACGTGGCCGAAGTCTCGTGCGTTGCAATTATACTGCCGATGTCCATGATCCTTGTTTGGGAGGATAACTGGGTGGTAACTAGAATTGGAGTAGTGAGAAAAATGGTGAAACACAAAGAGACCTGTGGAAAAGAATCCGTATATCATGCCAGATAATAGCAAAAACACGTGGCCGAAGGCCTCGTGCGTTGCAATTATACTGTCGATGTCCATGATCGCCAGATAACAAGAAATTATTTGATCGTCTTGACCTTTAGGTATCAGATTGGGTGTCTAGGAAGTCATATAACCTAACAATTCATTTTCGCCATGACCAGGATTGTATGCTTTGAAAGAAGAGTGGTGAAATTTGGTATATTTACCTTCTGCTCGGTTATAAAATCATTGTCGCAAAGAACTGATGCAATGCTGCACATGCAAGCAGGGGCAATAAACGAGATTTTAAAAAATATTAATGTGTTTCATGATTAATGATTCAATTTCAGCATCAGTCACGACTAGGGTTGGGTAACGAAACCCGAAACTATATATAAAATCCCGAAACCTTTTCCGAAACTCTGTACTATACTGAAAGGGTTAGAATTTTAATTTTAGACTTTAAAACATAAAGTACATTGCATTTCAGAAATGTTTTGGTTACTTTATAGTAAATGTACATTAGTTATTAACATTTTAATTTGAAGGTTTCGGAAAGGTTTCAGGTTCGGTGCCCAACTCTAGTCACGACATTAATTTTTTGATTCGTTGAATTTTAAACCAGAAAATATGGTTCTTTAAACTCACTAATTTTCGAATAAGCTAATTCCGAAACACCCAATAACTCAAAATTTATTAAGACTACCTTTTTTTAACTCTTAAGTAAAAATGGTTAAAATCTAATTTTACATATATTTTATTATTGTCTTTGTTATAACTTTTCGAATTAAAAATTGAGAAATTAATGGGACGTCCCGGGATAGAGTGAGACGGGACAAGGCCAAAAGACTCGGGACAGTCAAAATATAACACTACACGCAAGTAAGTAACTAGATAATTTTTTTATGTATATAGGCAAAGTAAAATAAATCGTGTTTATACATAAAATTTTGTTTATTAAAAATCAGGTGCCACTTTTTGTGCCTACTGTATATATGCATATAGCTAAAATTTACAGAAAAGAGGGCTATTGGGTATAACATCACTGCCCTATAGCGATGCAGAAAACGACTATTCGTAAACCTCATTATAGAAAGGACGATATCTTCCTTTCTATCTTATTATGACAAGTGTTCGAAAAATTATATAATATATGACATATCCTATGACCGCTTACTGTATATTATATTAACTTATTAGTATTTCTATATGTTTAAAACTAGCATATAACCCTTCGCTTTGCTCTGGAATTAAGAAATAATGATAAGTATAGAGTTAATATATACTATCGCTATAGTAGTTGTAATAACGATAAGTAATTCATTAAACATGAACCCGTGGATGCCCCAAATTTGGAAATAAAATAAAGACGATCTTTTTTATAACCAGCCAATCAAATTATATTTTTGTCTCATAGTATTTGTCTCATAGTGTTTGTCAGTGTTGGTCATGTAAATGGCATGATTTGTCATAATACAATATCATATGAAGTGTCATATATTAATAATATGACATGATCTACAGTATATCATATGAAAATATCACATGACATTATGATATTGTCATCGTCCAACACTGCCAAGTAATGGTGCATAAATAACCCTAAAACTTTTCCAATTAATTCTTCTACTAATTTGATTTCTTCATGGCTTGGAAATGCTATGATATTATTCTAAATTATTTCAAGTTTTTTAACTCAGACACAACATTTATAACCTCCTCTTTGTTATTTTCATAAAGGCTGATAAATACTACATCATAAGATCATTGATATAATTCTTTATATGTTTTTTCTGCTCTAATACAGCAATACCTTTGTCAAAAGAACCAAATACATCAACTTTTTCGACCCTTTTAAGATATTTCAACAATGAGCTTCTCACAATTTCGACTAAATTAATAATTAGTATTTAACATTAAAAAAGCCGATAAGTTGGCAGTACTGTATTTATTATAAACATATAGAATTATATAGCTGACCGTATCTTTAAAGTTTAAATATACGTTATGAAGAATTAAGGTTAGACATTTAAGCTAATAAAATAGATCAAGCAAGTAGACTCTAAAATTGTTAAAATTGCTCTACCTTCATTGTAGAGTAGTATCCAATTGGGAGGATTGAAAAGGATACAGGTAGGAAACTTAGAATTGAGGCTTAAAATTCTAACATTAAACACGTGGTTTCACAGATTATATTGAAAAGTTTACAATTTTAAAGAAAACATATATAAACGCAAATCACCGTAAAATTTTTGAGAACGTGATCCCATGTGTCTATAGGGCCAAGCGCAATCATAATTATAGACCATGTTAATATAGTTTGATTCCTCATTCTCAACATTATTGCCAACATTAATCAAAGACAACGACATATAGAACGACAAAGCTATTGAAGACAACAAAATTAGTTTCGTCGGTTTCACCAGCTCTCTCCAAATTTTACTGACTTCACCTGCAACTCTGATGCGTACGTTATTTAGTTTATGATCCCGTAGTTACTTTTATTTATAATTAGAGTACGACGAAGGAATCATGTGTGCTAATTATCTAATCATTCAATACATTAATCAGTATAATTATTTAAGACATTATGTAATTAGCTTAGTAATTAGTGTTAGGATTATGTCATTACAAAAATTATAATAAACGTACATTGGAAAAGGATCTTAAATTAGAGCTCTAGAGGCTCTAAATCGAGGTTAGGCTAATTTATTATTTACTAATTGGGGGATTAGAAGAGTGAGGACCTTTTTAACTTTTTAAGTATTGAACTCCAAGCAAAATATTTTAATTTCAAAGAGAAGCTTCCCGTATGTATATCTTTTCAACACATAACAGATAAACGAGATCAATTTTCTAGCTATGATAACTATTCTACCTTTGAAAGTAAATTAAGTGATTTCCTTGTTAAGAATTTACTTATTTGCAGTGTTGTTAAATGGACATGTTCATTGGTAATCGTCACATCTTATTTATCACATTGAACAATAAACAAATAAAAAGGATGTGATTACCAATGAATAAGCAGTTTAACAACACTGCTTATTTCTATGTCTCCCATAGCACAAAAATTTGGTAGTAAGTGGTTACATTCTTACACACGATAGTTGGCCAATCAATTTTTATGATAATAAGTAGTATCAAGAGGCTTTTATTTTATTTAATTAGATCAAAGATATTTCGTAATTCAATAGTTAGAATTTAAATTTTATCTTCTGGATCATGAGATATTGTGATAATTCTTTTTACCGTAATAAAAATTTTATATTTTATATATGTATACCAGTGTTGGCTTGACCTGACCAGTTTGACAATTAGACCAGACCAATTTGACCGGTCTGGTCAAAGGACTGTACTAGTCAAATTGATCAAATAGTATATTTAAATATAATTTATTATATAATATTTATATCCACCATGGAAATTTACTATTTCGTAATTTATCGTAATAATGTTCGTCATGCAAATATAGCTAAAGTCATGTGAAAAACATGGTGGAAATAGTCACTCCCTATTTATATTACAGTATATTTATATAATAATTTGACTAACTTGACCATTTGACAAGACCAATTTGATCAGTAAATTTTTGGTTGACCACTAATTTGCCCAACACAAATAATACTATGCCGTTTATTATAAAACGCACCTATGGTGGTTTTGCACCTATTATATGTTTTATATATTTTTCTAAGCTTCTAAAGTTTAGTATATAAAATTTTAGCACTAATTTTTCATGTTGAGGCTAGTATTTAGTATTAGAATTAGGGTTTAAGAAGGGTTTTGGGGGGCATAGAGCATTTTTACTTAGAGTACCGCATATTAATTTGTCGTGGAGAAGCTAGCTAAGAATCGAACCTATTTTAATAAGAAATTTCAAAATTTTTTGAGGAGCATTTTTTTTAGGTTTTTTTTTTTATAGTTAGGTTAGAGTTTAGGATTAGATTTATTAATAAAATAGTATTAAAGTAGGTTCAGTAGATTTAAGTAGGGACCACAAATCTCAACATCAGCCGCATTAATTAATTAGCCAGTTTGCAACATAGGACCATAGGTGCGCTTTAGTAAAGTGTACTATGCTACTATATGTCATTGTTTAAACAATGATTTATGGTTTTAGATCTTTATAATAATATATTTACATCAATAAAGCTAGCCTAAATAACATAAAAATAAATGTTTTAAGCTTAAGTAGCTTCACTGCCCTATAGTAACGCAAAAAAAACGATTATTCATAACTTTCATTATAAGGATGAAAAGTATTCGAACCTTTAGAAGTACAAATTGTGTGATGTTCTAATGACCATTTACATTAGCTTATTATTTTCATATATTTAAATAGGCTAATTAATTTGCTCCATGTAATTGGTGCATAAATAACAAAAGTTATTCCTACAGCTTTTCCAATGGATTCTACTAATGTAATTCCTTCATCACTTGAAAATACTATAAATATTACTTTTAAATTATTACTATTAATTTCCAATTCTTTTAACTCTAACACAGCATTTATAACTTCTTCTTTGTTATTTTCATAAAGGCTGATAAATACTATATCATAAGCACGTTGGTATAGTTCTTTATATGTTTTTGCTTCTCTAATACCTTTGTCAAAAGTATCAAATGCATCAACTTTTTCGACCCTTCTAAAATATTTCAATAATGAGTTTCTCACACTTTCGACTGAGTGAATAATTAGGATTCGTTTTTTTCTTATAGTATGAGGTAATGTATAGCTTAATTGTTCATTAAATTGTGATTCTCTTGATAAAGGTACCATTGACAATAGTTCAACATTCCACGTAAATGAAAATTTACTTCCTTTTCCTAATTGACTTTCTGCTTCAATTTCACCACCATTAATTTCTACTAGATTTTTACAAATTGAGAGACCAAGTCCTGCACCCTCCTGCCCTTTGGTTATTGACATGTCACCTTGCGAAAAACTTTCCCAAGCACGTTTTATATATTTGGAATCCATGCTATTGTCATTAAACGAATTGTTTAGATGAATAAATGTGCTAAAATATATAATCATAAGTAGCTTACCCAATGCCAGTATCACATAATTCAACAAACAAAAATTCTTTTTTAGTCATTTGACCATAAGTCGAACTCTCTTCGTTTTCATCAATGAGTTCTCGTTGTTGCATTGATATCGTCAATATAATTTCACCTTCCTTAGTAAATTTAACTCTAAAAAAATTAAAAATTAAATAATAGGTTATGAAAAAATTAAAGTGCTACTACTACATAGTAAATCATATGATTTTTCTAAAATTTCGATAATATTAATAAAATTAATTTAAAGGTTTATGAAATTTGTTCAAATTAATAATAATGCCGTATTGTCGCGAAATAATGCACACTTGCGCGTTGTTTTGAGTATATGCAAATTATTTAGAGTATACATATGATCGTTGTTTTGAGACAAAAATAAAATTATCCCAACCTTACCTGTTATATATAATTATTTGTTGAAACCCTAATACTGTAATATGGGATGCGCATCATTTTGGGACGCGTTAGTTTGAAACCATGCCCATTTTCGCGGCAATACGGTAATAATAATAGCATGTTCAAATTTCAAAAAAATCATATGATGGGTATGAGTAATTAAAAAAAATAATAATAATTACGAATTTGATAATAAATGAGATAAGACTTGTTTTAACCTATTTAATAAGAGATAAGATAAGTAATAATTACTGGTTTTTTACACATTATACATACGACACGTTAGTTAAATCACCTTTCAGGATCACTCTTAACATATCTTGGTAACATATCTATCTCGCAATTTACAATCAGTTCAAGCTTTTTAGTTCCAGCTTTTTTTCCGAATGTATCAATTGTGCTCTCAAGTAACTCTAATAAATCAAATGTTCTATGTACTAAAGTGACTTTTTTCGCTTCTAATTTAGCTACATTAAGAATGTCATTTACTATAGACAATATAATATCAGAGGCACTTGTTATAATACTAAGCATGTCTCTTTGATCAGTAGTTAAATTAGTGCTCTCGATAGAAGAAGAAATGCCTACAATTGCACCTAGTGGTGTTCGTAATTCTAAAACGAGATAGAATTAATTAGCAAGACAAAAGTTTTATATAATAAATAAAACAATAATAATATACCATGAGAAGTATTTGCTAATATTTGACTCTTTGTAATATTTGCTATTTCGGCAGCTTTTATTTGAATTTCTTTCTTCATATTCTCTTCTAATAAATTTGCATGTGTAATGGTCATGCTTATTTGATTCGACATTTGTTGTAAAAACTCTATTTCAGGATCAGACCAAATAGAATTTGGAGATCTATGAACTTTTATCCGTCCCCAATTTCTATTATATAACTTTACTTCTACAGATAACATAGAAACATTTCTACGAATTTCATCACAATATACATCTAAAGAAATATCAATATCTGAATTTTGTAACCTGGTGAAAGATTGTGAATTGCTCTTATTATTATCACTGATTTCTGAGAATGGATTAGTTAATGGAGTTAAACATTCTGAATCTCCCTCTCCTGGAACAACTATTTTATTATTCTCGAGTTGTTCATCTGAAATAATAAAGATTCTTTCGCATGGTAATCTACGAAATATTTCTCCAGCAATATACAGTAATGTTTTATTTAGATCTAATCTGGAAAAAACCATATTCGTTATTGAAAGCAATAATTGTTTTATATCCTCTTGCTTATATCGGTGAAAGGATATTTTACGACGAAGAACTGAGAGCTCAATACTAGCGCGAATACGGCCAACTAGTTCTCGAGAAGAAAATGGTTTTACTAAATAGTCATCAGCCCCTTTGGCCAGACCTACAAAATAAATGCATTGAGAATACATAAAGAAAATAATAATAATAATAATTTGATAGATTAAATTACCTTTGATTTTAGAATCTTCACAAGCTTTCGCTGATAATAATATTACAGGAATCATTAGAGTTTTTACGTCAGATCTTAACACATCTAATAATTCATATCCATCCATATTAGGCATCATGATATCTATTAAGTTCAAACAATTCAATAATGATAACGATAAATTAAAACATGTAAAGAATTAAAATATTAATTACTTGCCACTAAGTATTAAATCAGGTGATTTTTTAAGCATTTTTAAAACTTGTATAGCATCTTGACCATCACATGCACGGTATATATCAAATTCTTCTAATAGATCCGCTAAATAATCCCTATAAATATGATCGATCAATCATAAGAAATAGTTTGCAAAAATGTCATAGTTATCGAATAACGAAACTATTACCCCATATCATTATTATCATCGACAATCAAGACCTTATATTTTTTATCATTATTTTCTGCTAATATTTTATTAGTATCATGGTTCTGATTATCAGGTGAAGATTGATCCATTATAATATTTTGAGTTTCAGGCTCCTTAAGCTCTTTATTTTTTATCCATTGAGAACTTTCTTCTAAATAAAGCTGCCGATTAGTGTATAATTCCTGACTTGGTTGAATTTCCATGTTATTAGAGTGTATTTGATTTGTTAATATGTGGTCACATCCTATCGGGAACCAACATTTAAATGTAGTTCCTTGATTTACTATAGAAGATACAGAGATATTTCCACCATGGAGTGTAATAAGTTCTTTGACAAGAGCGAGTCCTATTCCGGTACCTTCATGACTACGTGTTCCTTGAGATTCTACACGATAAAATCGCTGAAAGATATTTGGAAGAGCAATTTCCGGGATACCAACACCTAAATAAATAGTCAATCTGGATATAGTAATAGCTATTGTGTATATCTGTATATAAATTCATGTGCCTGAAGTTTGCACATACCCAAAGTTGTAATTTCAGGCACATGAAATTCAACTTCAAGAAGGTGCTAACCTCAGGTTAATAAACAGAATATTTATTAACCTGTATCAGACACTTCAAGAACTATCATCTTTTTATTATCCTTATAGTCGAGATATAAACGAACGGTTATTTGGCCATTCCAAGTATGCTTAAATGCATTCGAACCTTTAAAAAGATAATGAATATGATTTATAAAAGATTTTTTTTTTACATCATAATGCATTAATTTTTAAAATATAATTTCACAAAATGCTTACAAAGGTTAAATACGATTGTTTCATACATATCACGATCTAAGTAAATCTTATCACCCACTGCGCGGTTAAATTCTTCTGGATTTGGAATATCAATATTATAACCCAAACCTAATGTTTTGGCCATACTTTTAAATTCCAAGGCCAACTCTTGAGTAAATTCGGCTATATTTATTTCACGATAACGTGCTTTTAATTGATTATTTTCTATATCAGAAAACTATATAAGAAGTGAACTAGGTAGTTAATAGAGATAATTATCAGTTACTAATAAATACTAAATATAACATACTTGTAATAAAACGTTGATGAGCTTAAGTAATCGACGAGCGTTACGTCGTGTAATTTGAAGGTGTCGCATAATTGGTGCTTCTTGCGAACATGTGTTAATTACGTCATCGAGTGGTGAAATCATTAAGGTTAATGGTGCTGACATATTAAGAAAAAAGGATGAGCAATATTCATAAAACTTATTTTCTAACAAAAAAGAGCATTTTTATGATAATACTTTTTAATTTGTGGCTTATTCTGTTGAAAAACGTTATTTTTTGGTAATTCAAATCAGTCAATATTTTGGTTCGTTCCTTCTCTTCTTCAATTGACATCCCTTGATGCAAAAAAGTATTTATTTGATTTGTGACTAACTAACAGATTATAAAATATTTAGGTATATAGTCTTAACACAGTAAATATAATGAAATTAATATATGAATTACTACATACTTGTAAAAAATCCATATGCTTTTCATCGGGCGTATGAAGTCGATTAACACCATAAATTAATACAACTGACAAAGTTGGTGTAATTTCTGTCGATAAGAGTATAGCTTGAGATTTGTCTTTTTTTAAAAGAACTTTTACATGACTTTTTTTTTTCTTTAATGCAAGATATATTGGCCAAGATTCACATTTTAAGAACGAATTAGTTGAAGCACCTCGTTTTAGTTCTATATACGTATCGTAGTTCTTATTAGCATCATTAGCTAAGTCAATTATTTCGTGAGTTTCTGGTACGTAATCAGGGATATGCCGTCCTTTATCATCATCAAAAGTCGTAGCGATTAGGTGGGCAACCAGAGATTCAGAGCTAGTATTTAATGTATGTTTAATGGAGTAGATGAATGTATAAGGAATATCTTTATTGTCACTTAATAGTTTTGTTATAATGTGGCAAGCACTTTTTAAGGACTCAACTCCTTCAGGAATATTAGGAAAATGAAACAGTTAAAGATACAATTCCATGATATTCATAGCGATAATAAACGAATAAAGATGCTGGTGAAATTGGCGAAATTAATTTCACCAGCATCTTTAAAAAGAAATTATATATTATATTTATGAGTACTAACCAGAAATATGATTTCCAAATTCACTAAGTTTTTTTAATCTTCGAGCATTTACAACTCTTTGAGTAGTATCTTGAACCAGACTCAATATAGCACAGATCGTGCCATCTGATTTGAAAACCGGACTAAATGTATTACAAACGAAAACCTCTTCCGTATTTCCATCGCATTCAAACTCCATTCCTTCATCATATCCATATACACCTTTGCCAGTTGCTATTATACTACATATATTATAATTTAGGAGAAGTTTATTATGAATAAAAATATCCTTAAAATGATTGCTTACTTATTAATTTCACGTTCCACACGCATCTCGAAAAATAGAGGGAAAATATCTCGAACTCGCATTCCTAATGCTATTTGACATTAAAAAGCTGATAAGTATTTGTTATAAATATTTAGAACCAATTATATAGCTAACCTTCTGGATGTTTTGTCTTTATTATTGGCA
The DNA here is from genome assembly GCA_910591965.1 of Dentiscutata erythropus. Lineage (NCBI taxonomy): Eukaryota > Fungi > Glomeromycota > Glomeromycetes > Diversisporales > Gigasporaceae > Dentiscutata > Dentiscutata erythropus. The sequence continues at coordinate 10,593 of CAJVPY010001052.1, forward strand.
TATATGCTATGAGCAAATAAGATTAGATATTTAAGCTAATCAAATAGACCAGGTAAGTAACTCTAAAATTGGTTTACCCTCATTATAGAGCATTATCAAATCGGGAGGATTCATATAGATGCAGATAGGAAACTTAGAATTGAGACTTAAATTCTAATATTAAATACGTAGTTTTACAAATAAAATCGAAAAGTTTACAATTTTAAAGAAGACACATATAAACGCAAATTACCGTGACATTTTTGAGGGCAGGATCCCATGTGTCTATAGGGCCAAGCGAAGTTGAAGACCAATTATAATTATAGACCATGTTAATAAAGTTTGATTCCTCATTCTTGACATTATTGCCACTATTAACCAAAGGTAACGACATATAGAGAAATGAACGACAAAGCTATTAAGATAATAAAAGCCATTTAATTAACAGAAGAATAATCCATTAACTTAATTTAACAAAGTTTGCATACATGCGCTGATGTTTAAAGAATGCTATAGAAATTTTTCAGACTTTTATATATATAAATACATTGAGTTAGTTTTTTCTCGCATGTACATAGTACGTATAACCAAAAAAGTTTTTTTTTTCAACTTAAGCGCTATTATAATTAGTTTCACTAGTTTCACCGGCGTTATTCAAATTTCACCGGCTTCACCTGCAACTCTGATACGTATATACATACGTATCTACGTACCTATTTTGATTTATATTTCTATAACTGACAAATGTATCTGCCCGTTTTCATTTATTATGCATGATAATTCGAATTTTAATCAGTACATACAATAAGAGAGTATACTCGGTTAGATAAGACATGACATAATCGGCTTAGTCATTAGGATTATGTCATTTACAGATCATTGATAAACTCCAGGTACAATACGTACGCTATAGAACTTTCTAAAGCAATTTAACGTCAACCTAAGTTGTTGTAATTTAAATTATTTACAAAACATAGTACATATACAACGTTAATATAGTTATTCTCTTTCTTCATGAAAATGGATTCCTTTTAACCTACTACTGTACTATAATAATTGTTGAGATTTGTAACTGTGTACAGTTTTATTTGGCCGGCTTTGTTTATGCTTGTGATCATTTTTGACTAAAATGGATCCATGCACTATTACTATCTGTACGCTCAGATCATTGCGCTGAACGTACGTACTAGGACCCTAGCATAGCAGATAAAGAAATTTCGTTAGCGTTAGGGTTTTGGTAAATTTTGTGTTACCTGATCTTGATATCGATATTTAGTTTGAAATTTTTTAGGTTGTGACGCTAGGGATTACCCCTCAAATTTTTTCGAATTTGGGTTATATCTACAGTTGACGTCAAATTAATCATTGTGCATTAATTGTTGATTAACATAATGCCTCACCATCTTCTTTTATTGTTTGACAAGAATATTGATTTGATAAAAACTAGGTGGTAAATATATTGTATGCAGCCATGGAATACTACACTAAAATTACTTCTCAGTCCGGGATATCCATTTTTATATAATAAATATAAATTGCTATCTTCTTTAAAACAAGTTAAAATACAAATTCATATTTCAATTTTATTGTTTTTTATTTAAATAAGAATTTGAAAAGGGATATTTTAAAATTTTTAATTTTTAAAAAAGCTATAACAGTTTGAAATATATGGCTTTTAGAAATTTGGCGCTTGTAAAAAGATTTTTAATTGGTTAATATTTTTTGATATAGATTTTTATTATTAAAATTTGGGGCCTTACGGGAAAATGTATATCTCGAATTGTACCTGTATACACTAGGGACGTATGTACGTATATATTTTTATTTTATTTATTTGAAATGGTTGAAATAATAATATTTTTCAAAAAAAAAACGAATACCCGAATACCAGATTAACTTAGAACTCGATCGAAGATCGTTTTCCAGCTACTGTAAAGTACCGAATATCAGCAATTCAGCAAGGATAGATTAGTAGCGCAACCAAAATTCAGCAGATCGGGCAGAATTTAGGGTCAGAATAGGCTGGAGCTTGGCCGGCATTAAGTAATAATACTTGCTAACCATACTAGCACTGTACTATAGCAAAATTAGTAGCTGAGCAATTTTAGGCTGCCAGTTTATTGTGAGAATTTAGAAAAAATTTATCAATTCCGGCCTATTCCGACCCTAAATTTGGGCCGATCTGCTGAATTGTGGTTGCGCTACTAATCTATTCTATCAGCAACCCTCTAAGCCACCATTTTGTGTAGAAGGGCTTAATTTCAGTAACTTTTGAAGTACTCAATTCTATTAGCCAATATTAATAAAAATTACTCTTAATTTTAGAAAAAATTTAAACGGTGTACCGGTGCACTGAGTGCACCCCTGTTTTATAATAGCAAATAGGCAAAATGAACACCTAATATTAGGATAAAGTTAAGACCTAGTGTTAGGGTTAGGTTAGGGTTAGGGTTAGAGTTAGGTTTAGGTATAGATTAAAATTGCGAGAGGAGCATTTTTACTTAGTTACACGACAGGGGTTCTCTTAGTAAAATTTTGAAATACAGGGGGTGCACTCAGTGCACGGTGCACCATATAACAGAATCCTTAATTTTATTATACTTATAGGGTTGCTTATTTTACTTTAATATTTTAACATTAAACCAAGGTATTGCTTATTTTTGGGGACTGCTTATATTCGGGACTTTACGGCATATTGTATTTTTATTTGATGATAAATCAGGCGAGTAATTTTTATTTGTTTAATATAATAATTACTATTTCAATCGATTTGATCAATATGATCAATTTTCTAAACTAATAATCGGTCATTCGGGTATTTTTCTTTGAGAATGTTGCTATTTCGAAAACAGCGATAATATTAATCCTAAATTTAAATAGTAATTTAAAAAGTGTATCGCTGTGTTACAGTGTTGGTAATCTGTTTGAGATTTATGTTCTCATTTAATGTTTCTCGAAATTTATTTATGTTCTCATCGTAAATTTTATTTATATCCCTATTTTTAAATTTATTATTTCGGAAAATATCAGACATTAATTCAAACTTTTGTCCCAACCCTTCTCATCTTTCATGTTCATTCTTTTTTTCTCGGATGACCTTGGAACTTCGCACGATTTCTAATTTTAGTTCCATCTAGCATTATGCTATTATACTTATATAGAGAACATATTTTCGAGTATTATGTTCTCGAATTTTTTTTTTTTAATAGAGAACATATGGGGTTGAATCAGTAGAAATCAAGCAAATTTTTTTTAATAAGTTTTTTTAAAACTTTAAGCAAGGATAATTTAACAAAAACTTCATCAAATTTAATAAATTTTTTTTTAAATTAATTCTACAAGTTAGTAAAAATTATTTAAAAAAATTTTTATTAAATTTGGTCAAGATTTCATTAAGTTATTCTTGTTTAAAGTTATAAAAAAATTTTATTATAAAAAATTTGCTTGATTTCTACTGACTCACCCCCATATATAGAATATCAAATGTTCTCAAATCTAGAGGTATGAGAACATGAGAACATAAGATTTTCAACACTGAGCATGGATTGTCAAAATTTCTATATACAATAAAAATTTCTAAATTTAATATTATTAAATATATATTAGGTTAGGCCGTTTGAAATTTATTCGTCGTTTAACATTATCCTCCTGAGCTCCCCCAAAATTAAACAAATAGAAGCGACCGGGATTTCGGCACACTATGTTTAATTTTTATGTAAACGCGAAAAAAATAACGTTAAACGAAGTTTCATTTCAAACGGCCTGTGTGACAATCATCATATTGCACAAACGCGTGATATGCATGTCTTTGTTACCTAAAGTACAAATATAGACACGCGTACGGACAGGTGTTTAAATGTTCGCTACGCTCTGGACAATTATAAATTTTTTTATTGCAAAGGTCAAAAAAACTAAAATATAAAACCCAATAAGAAACGAGTTAAAAAATCATCAATTTAGTAAATTCTTAAAACGACGTATATATAAAAATGAGTATTTATCTAAATTATAAAGATTTTTGGCCTAGATATTTGAATTCAAGTTATGTCTTATATTTAAAAGACTATTGCTAACTTTGCCCCCCTGCCAGAGACCAGAAATAATTTCGAAAGATTAAATCACAATTAATCATAATTTTTATTGGATATCACATTATAAACCAACTTTCAATTACGCACGTGATAATTAACCAATTAAATTGTAGTATAATATGAATTCATCGTTTTACAATCGATAAGAGTGGTAAAATCTCAAAAATACTAAAATATTTCAAGCACATTTGGTTATCTCGATATTTAGGTCTTTATAATTTTTGCAACGAATAAGCAAGCACTAGCAGGTATATTAAAGATTTTGTAAATGCCAATATTCTTTTAGAAATGTTGACTTGGCTTAAAGACATTTTTCGCAATTACAGCTCTAAAATATAATAATATTTTAGCAGAAAATAGACAAATCTTATTTTAGATTTTTTACAAATGCTAAATATAATGTATTTTGGTTAAAATTGTGATTAAGTTTTATATCGCAATAAAAAAACATTTTTTGCCATAACCCAACCATTTTTTGTAATTAAACAATTTTTTCGGGTTAACAATATAACGTGGGACTATAATTTTTCCGCGGGCGAATTAAGATCCTATTTAAGAATAATTAATGATAGAATTTTTTACCACGTCCCTGCCTCCTGGTTGCATCACCAGAGGGTGTTATATCTCAAAAACGAAAAACGTACTAAGTAAATAGGATCGGGTACTAAGAAAAAATGTTCAGGGCCCCGAATACCTCACGAGAACTGAAACCGGGACCTTATTATTATATTATATAAAAACCTTTATTTATCTTAAAGCTGCATCCTAACCTAAATTTTAATAGAGGTGGTTATATCGTCCCTGATTAAAAAATAGTTGAAAACTATTTAAAAAATACGAACTTGAACGTAAATACATCTTAAGTATTTGAATTCGGGTTAGCCACATTTAAAACATTTATTATAATTTAGACGTAATTGGATTGAATAATTCGGGAAAAATCTTGGATCTTTTCTCTTTTGAAAATTCATAATTTTGTGTAAGTTTCATGTTATTCAAAACAACATCAAGCTTAAATCAAATTTTAATTCATCTACCTTGCGCCAACAACTCTAGCTGACTTTTTGACCAACAGATCAAATTGGTCTGGTCAATTGACCAGCCCGTGTCAACTCTGGTACATACCTAGTGGATAGATGTAATATTCTCAATATTAGTGCAGTACGGGACAGCTAAAGATATCCATTATATAATCAAATATGATTGGCTAAATTTGTGTAATGGATCCTGATTGGTTAAAAATATATATAAACATCAATATATATATATTAAATGCCAAATTTTTGATACATATAAACTTTAAGCTTTTTAATTTTATAATAAAAATAAAAATCTATTCTAACAGAATTAATTGTAGTTTGAACTAAAAACAACAGATTTTTTAAAGTTATTTGTTTCTGAGTTATAAGCATTTTATAAAAAGTGGATATCTTTAGCTGTCCTGTACTGTATATAAAGTAAAAAATACATATTTACCGTCTAGATTTTATCAGAATATTTCTATTCAAATCAACATTCTTGTATCTGTAAACACAACAATAGTTGACGTCAAATTTACTAAATTGCGGAATCGCGGAATTGCATTCATCTATACTGCTAATTAATTTTTCTCCTTTTAGTCAAAAAGGAATTGTGGCTGATTACAAGCATAAATCAGGCCGACCTGATTAACTATACATGGCAATGATCAGTAAGAGCCTTATTATACTAACATTGTATATGACTAATAATTAAAATTTCAACTTAGTTTGAAAATGCTTTAGAAGGTTCTACGAATTACCTAGCTATTATAAATAATTTTGTAAGTGACATAATCCTAATGACTAAGCAGATTATGTCAAAAATCTAATCGAGTACACTCATTTGAGTGAAAGATTTAGATACTTTATAAAATATTGACATGCCGTCGCACCCTCATTATGAATGAAAAACGCACGTATACTTATAGGAACATAGTAAATAAATATGTACATACGCACGTATATACATATCAGAGTGCCAATGAAAACTTGGAGAACGCTGGTGAAACTAATGATGACAGCTGTTGAGAAGCTTGAAATTTTTTTTTAAAAAAAGCTATACTTCGTACGTACGCGCGAAAAAAAAAACGAACCAACCGTATTTATATAGTGATGATTACTTTTTATACAGTAACGATTTCTGGAAATTTACGTAACATTCTTTGACTATTGGCTCATGTATTCAAATCAAGTTAATAATGGGTTATTCTTCTGTTAATTATAGTAAATGGTTTTTATTGTCTTCAATAGCATTGTCATTCATCTCTAGTCTATATGTCGTTATCTTCGAGTAATAATGTTGAGAATGAGGAATCAAACTTTATTAATGTGGTTTATAATTATGATTGGTCTTCAACTTCGCTTGGCCCTATAGATGCATGGAATCCTCTTCTTAAAAATATACAGTCAACTCCTCTATGTGCACATCCTTTAAGTGCAAGTTTTCTTTAAATGCAATAAAATAGTCTTGGCCCAAGTTGGAACTTAAAAAATAAGTGCAAGATTTTTTTTAGCTAGCATTTATAAAATTATTTTCTCTAATTGCAAGATATTTTATTAACTAATTAAATTTATTCAATTCAAAGTTTTTTTTTCTAAGTGCAAGATGATTTTTTTTATTAACTAATTAACTTGCATTTAGAGAGAACTAATTATATATTAATTTAGTTTTCTTTAATTGCAAATTCTCTCTAAATGCAAGATGATTTTTTTTTATTAACTAATTAACTTGCATTTAGAGAGAATTAATTATATATTAATTTAGTTTTCTTTAATTGCAAATTCTAAGATGAATTTTTTTTTTTTTAACTAATTAACCTGCATTTAAAGAGAGTTTATTATATATTAATTTAGTTTTCTTTAATTGCAAATTCTCTCTAAATTCAAGATATTTTTCTACCCATTGACTTGCACTTAGAGAGAATTGACTGTATATTTTTTAAAATCGTAAACTTTTCAATATAATTTGTAAAATCACGTGGTTAATTTTAGAATTTAAGCCTTAATTCAAAGGTTCCTATCTGTATTCTTATCAACCCTCCCGATTGGATAAATTCTATATAAAGGCAACCCAATTTAGGGTTTACTTTTCTGGTCTATGTGATTGACTCTAGTTTTATTTGTTCACTATATGCTTATAATAAATACAGTATCGCCAACTTTTCAGCCTTTTATTAATGGTAAATAGTATTAAGAGTGCAGATTCAGAATATGTTTCCCCAAATTTTTCGAGAAAAGTGTGAAGTACAGTATGAATTTAATAAGTAATAATTTTAAACTGGCAAGGGTATATATGGACATGATGTAGGAATGGATTTTGAACGCGATGGATATATAGAAGAGTATTACGTTTGCAATACATTTATTTAGCCTGGTATTCAAACTGTGCTATGTCTGATTCAAGAAACTACTCAAAGGGTTATAAATGCTCGAAGATTAAAAACACTTAGTGAATTTGGACATCATATTATAAATATTATGTACAAGCTCGCTTTTATCTTCATAAGAATTGTATCTTTAAATGTTTGCATTTCTTTAATATTTCCTGAAGGAGTTGAGTCCTTAAAAAATGCCGCCACATTATAACAAAAATATTAAGTGACAATAAAGAAATTCCTTATACATTCATTTACTTCATCAAACATACATTAAATACTAGCTATAAATTTCCCTAATCATAAGACCTTTGATGATGATAAAGGACGGATTAATTACCAAAACTCACGAAATAATTGAATTAGTCAAAGGTGCTAATAAGAGCTACGATACATATATAGAATCAAACCGAGATATTTCAACTCATTCGTTCTTAAAAATGTGAACCTTGGTCAATATGTCTTACATTAAAGGGAAAAATCATGCCATTAATCGACTTCACACACATGATGAAAAGCATATGGAATTTTACAAGCATGTAATAATTCATTAATTTCATCATACTTACTAGAGGTAGTAGATGAATCCGGATTAATCCAGATTTTAAATAAATACGGATTCAATTTTTTGGAATAAATATATCTGGATATAATCTAATCCGGATATAAAAGAGGTCTTAAAATTTTAATTTTAGTGAGGTACTGTATATATGAATATTAAATTGGAGGTATAAAAAATAATATCAAATACATAATAATACTAAAGGTGTTTAAATTATGATTTTTTTTCTATAAATTAAATTCGGATTGAAATTATGCTTAGTTATAAAATTATATCCGGATTAATTCAGATATAAAGATATCCGGATTCAAACGGATTAATCTGAATTCATTTTTTTGATTATATTTATATCCGGATTGTAAAAACATAACCAGGTTCTAACTCTAATACTTAATTTATTAAACCTATATACCTAAATATCTATAGTTTGTTGGTCACAAATCAAATATATGCATTTTTGCAACGAGGGATGTCAATCGAGAACGAACTAAAATATTGCAGTATTGGTTGCATTTTCCAAGGAATCAATATGAATTAAAAAGTATTATCATAAAAAATTTTTTATCATAGAAATATATTTTATAAATATTGCTAATTCCTTTTTTCTTAATATTAACCTTAATGATTTCACCACTTGATGACGTAATTAAAGCATGTTCGCAAGAAGTCACATCTTCAAATTATACGACGCAAACGCTCGTCGATTACTTAAACTCATTAATTTATTAGATAATTTTCTCTATTAATAGCTATAGTTCACTTCTTGTATAGTTTTCAGATATAGAAAATAATCAATTAAAAGCGCATCATCGTGAAATAAATATAGCCGAATTTACTCAAGAGATGGTCAAAGTTGGCCATAACATTAAGTTTGAATTACTGTACAATATTGATATTCCAAATTCAGAAGAATTTAACTATGCTGTGGGTGATAAGATTTACTTTGATCGTGATATCGTATTTAATCTTTGTAATTAATAAAAATATATATTAAAAAATTAATGTATTATGATGTAAAAAAAAATTTTATAAAGCATGTTCAGTGTGATATGCAACTTTTACAAATATTTCTATAGGATTATCAACCATCAGGCCATGTAATGTGAAATCGAAGAAAATAGAGACGTTTTTAAAAAACGCTTATGAAACTACTTTTGTGTTCTAGCTAGCACTAGGGCTGTTAATTGATCCAATCTGGACAAACGATCCTTCGGTTCAGCCAGGGATCGGTCGGATAATATCTGGATAATACCCAGGTAAGAATAAAAATATATCTGAATTGAATATCCAGATTGGAATATGAATAAGCTCATAACAGAATAAAGTCTGAGTTGGATTGTTTAAAGGAAGTTAGAAATAAGTATTTTATATTATATTATACATATCAGTTCTAATGAAAAATCGCTTGGTGCTTACTTTGTAATATTACAAATTTATTTTGTGCTAGTATGTTTTATTTCATTATTTATGTTATTCTATGAGTACTGTGGCTTTTTGACAAGGCTATTTCAACTGGTCAGAAAAAATGAGCTGGCTTATTTTTTTTGGCATATATGTAATTTCAGATACTAATTTCTGAATATTATGAATACTAATTCAAAGAAAATACCATTTTTTTCTAGTTCTTTTTAACCATTTGGTTTGTTTTCTGTAACATTTTTTGATAATTTATATACTCTTTTTTGTAATTTATCATTCTTTATACTCTTTATTTCAATTTGATCAATATTTTCTTAAAATTTGGTGAAATAGATAAGATGCTAACTTGTCTATCGATAGAAATTCTAATTTTCATATCCTTTTTGAATAGCAAGAAGTTGGCTATTATTGTTAACATTACTAATGATAAGTTGAAAACTTTTCAATAGCTTATTAGATCTTTGTTGCTACATAGATATTCAATAAATTCTGAATCGGTATCAATTAAAACTTAAAATACCAACCTAATTTTAATATCACTTTTCGACAACCAAATATTGCGTATTTTCACATTTGGCTATTATAGTTTCAACTTGTGACTTATAAGCAACAAAGGTTTTTGGTGAAGTAATATAGGTAGATTTGATATAGTCTATTTTACAATACTATATATTTATATTTTATTTGAAAGTTATAGGATTTAGACCCGAAAAGAGTTTTTACTAAATTAAAAGTCCGATTTGAACAAAAAAACGATCTAAAGTAAGAGTATATAATGATAACTAACTTTACCCAACTACATCAGGTAGGATTTTATATTCAGATATATCTGGATATATTCATAAATCACCTGAGTAACCCGCGGGTTTACCCATCGGATAACTGGGTAGCATTTTTTTGGTCAGGTGCCATCACTAGGTTACTGTCTAAACATGATTTAAAGAAAAAAAATTTAGTAAAAGTTTATATGTAAAAAAATTTTTTTATAATAAAAAAGCTCTCTGCCATTAGATAAGTGTCAGATATTATCATAATTAATAAATTAAATATTAGTCAGAAAGATGTAATAATAGATTTTTTGCTATATATTATTAATTAGGAGCAATCTATCCAATTTTGAATGAAGATTATATTTTATTAATAAATTTAAACAACTTTTTTAGCTTAAAATTTGATATACAGTATATTATAGAATTTAGTATTAGCAATTGCTTGCTTAATTTATTAAAAATGTAATTAATAACCATATAAGAAAAATTTTTATATATGGGGGTAAGTTAATAGAAATCAAGCAAATTTTTTATAATAAAATTTTTTATAACTTTAAACAAGAATAACTTAACAAAAACTTGACCAAATTTA
>CAJVPY010001053.1:0-21382 GCA_910591965.1 Dentiscutata erythropus
TTCAACTCCCAAATCGGTGTATATCAGGTAGGCGCTTATTGCTTCCGGTTTGGTGTGCCTGTAAGCGGGGTTTTCTCTCTTAATCCCTACTTAGCGTACTTCCAGGAGTTCATATCTCAAGCTATGCAGCTGCTTCTACCCAAACAGGTAAGTATCTTAAGCCTGCATGCTGCCGTAACTAGCTGGTTTCCTGCGACTTTCAGGACCAGGTCTTAACATATCCGATAAGGTCTGTGCTAAAGACTGTACTTCCCAATATGGTGACGAGGGTGCCTAGGCATGTTTCGCAAATGCTTCCAGTAGTCAGTATAGTTGGATGGCATCATGAGGCTCAGAGATAACAGGTGCGTCATCGTTTCTTTTTATGGTGATTATTGGCAGTTGTAGCCTTCGGTTACCGCTACATGCACTTATACCAGCTATACCTATATTGGTGGTCCTGAGTCCTTTTAACGCCAAAGCTCCCATACGAGTACAACCAGAGCCTGTTAGGTCTATCAACACATACACACCTCCATGCTTTAACTTCTTATTGGCTGGTGAGTTCTGTATGTGCTAGAGGTGTTCCAAATCTGGTGAGGCCAATTCTTTACCACAGGTCCCTTTGTGTTCACCACATTTCTCACCACTTTCCAATTCCGGTTACCGCCCGGTTATCCTCTCAAACAAGATCCCCAATGCCACCTTAGGGGTTGTTGGTGCTACCTTGCCAATCATGGATTTACATGCACAACCTTTGTGTAATAGAACCTTCTGTAACAACCACTGTTACACGTAGTGCCAACTACTCTACAATGGACCTCCTTCTGGAAATTTCTAATCCAGACCTGTATTCATTTGGACTTCTCACGGCAGATACTTCCAAATATTCGTAGGTAACGTACCTACTAGGACTTGAACCCGAAACCCGCTCGTGGAGGGTTGGGTGTCTAGACCACTAGGCCGCGGGATCCCAACTGCTAAATTTAAAAAAATTAAAATGATCTACAGGGATGTGGCATTATCAAAAAAGGGTGTAGAAATATCAATTCTCTATATATATACCATATATATAGTTTGAATATTGTAAGTATAATTTTTATGTAGCATGCTATTATTGGCATGCCACTATTGATATATCTTTGCTACTATGCTAGACACTCTAGGTATAGCTAATTAATTATATCTTATGATTTTCTAACCCTAACTAAACCCTAATTAAACTCTAATCTAACTTTAATTTAACTTTAATCTAACTCTAAACCTATTAAATAAATTTCTTTTAAGCAAAAAATAACTTAAATTACTCTACGTATATCAATATCAGATATGTATATATTAAATACAGAAAATAAAGTAGATTTTTTTTTTTTTTTTTTAATTCTTTGACAGTCTTATCGGTGCTCAAATACAAATTATGTTACTACTAGACTAAAAACAAAGTTTAAAGATTTCTAATAATATCTAATTAACAATTATAAGCCTGGCATCATCCGGCTACATCATGTGCGCTCAGATGCGACTTGTTGCACCAACCCACAAGTAGGTCGGAAAACCTTGTCAGCTCTATCAAGAACTAAACCAAAAAAGAGTTGAACCATTCTCAACCCATTCATCAATACCTATCTCGAATAACCTTGCAACTTCAGCATCTTTCTCAATACCTACTACTTTATCTACCCCACTCGATTCAACAATATTCCTGCTTTCCCTTACTTTTGACGTTGTGTTCTTACCTGTACTTTTGACACCTGACTTCTTTTAGTTGCTTCTCTTTATTGATGTATTAATGCCATTCTCTTTTTTTCATTCTGCAACTGCTTTATATCTAATTTACCAGATCTCATCAAGGAAGCTACTTTCTACAATCGCCATATAACTGCCTAGTACCAGGTTTATATTCTTCTTTGATATCTCTAAATCTAACAGATCCACCACAATGTCATTTGGTATAAGCCCTCTAATATAATCTTTTCTCTGCTTGGTTCACTTTTCAAATGTACTATCGCCAATTGCCACCTCAAACATTTCAGTAGATATTAACCTCTTGTATACATGATTTAACTTCTTCCATACAAGCAAGCATGCGACCTTCTCTATAATACTCCAGTAGTTATCATACTCCATACATACTACCAAGTGATCAAAAGTTTCTTTCACATACCTACAACTTATATACGTAGCATCTAAATAGACCTCTGGCTTTCTTCTCTTTAATAACGATAAGACTAGCAAATTGTTATTTATATACTTAATTCAGAAGGCTATATTTCTGCTTGCAACTTGTATCTTGCACTTGATCCCTGTTGCTTTTCTATTCTGGCGCCACAAGGCCTTCCAGCTACGGTTTGTGTCCATTTCACTTTCGTACTGCTTAATAGCATTCGAACTATGCCATTCTGCACCGGTCTTAAAGCTCATTAGCATCTTGACTAGTTTTCTTGTTGTTATCTCGACTGGTATTTCATTAAGATAGGCCGAAAATCTTATGTGATGATTTTTCTCTATGGCCAATAACGAACACTGAGCTAACCGAGCCCCTTCTTTTGCCAGTTGGTCAGCTCTTTCATTCTATTTCACCTTACTGTGTGCCTTCATCTTAATCAACCGAAGAACCAAAGACTTTGATCTACATATATCTTTAATCTTAACTACTAAACTTGATTCTGCTTCTTATTCAACAATCTTATATCAGTAAGCGTCGTTGGATCTTCTAGGCTTGCAATAGCTGCAGCACTATCTAGCTTAACTATAACTTCACTTCTGCACCTAGCTGTCAACACTACCATTAACACAGCTACTAACTCTGCTTTGTTGATGATAGCTATCTATCAAATCTAATCTTTCTCTCCGCAAGGACCGTCTCCTCCAAATTATCGACTTGTATCCAACCTGCACCTATCCTACAACCTTCACTACTTTTGATCAAGGACTCATCAGTATAATACACACTACTATCTACATTTCTACTATAGTTACCCTCCAATTGCTGTATTAGTAGCGATTCTAGCTTCTGGTCAAAACCCTGCTCTACAACTAAGCTCTTTTCATGTGAGTCCATCACTACTATATTATTTATCTCACACTTGCTTTTCGCTTTAGCTGATGTATTATTACCTAATCTAAAACTTTTAATCTCTCTTAATAGGACTAGTACTCTCTTTCCATCAACCATACTAATCTTAGGAATTGCTTCTAGTACTCTTCTTTTCTTAACCCATTGTTGGCATACATTAACCTCATCTGTTTAACTCAATTTATACTTCTTGCAACTTTGCAGCCTATTTTCACTATTAGTCAATGACTCAGGAACCCAATGATCAATTAAAACCTGCGCCTTTCTTTTTTTCCTAACTCAACCAACTATTGAATCTGCATTTTCATTGTTGATGATTACCTACTCACGACGTTTTTAGTTATCAGATAACCTCTTCGCTTTTATTTACATATACATTCAATTCTCTTCTGGAACCTTAAAGTTATTTTCTACCTCTCTACTTTCTATATATCTAATTACTTTTCTCTCAATCACACTAAACCATTTTGCCTTTCGGCCTTTCGGCCTTTCAAAGACTTCATTCTTAATGCGCGTAATTGGTTCCATATTATCATCTTCGTACCAGTTCTATCGATCAACTGGTTTATATAAAACACATTAAAACTCCTAATACTACTACAATAGGCACTATACATCTCTTCTCCAATTACTTCTGCTATTGTAGAATCTGTACCCCAAATTTGCCACTTCTCTGTATTAGCATGGAGTGACACACCTAATTCATTTGCTTTGACTAGAATTGATCCTGCCAGATTATTTTTCTAGACCTTTCTGAGATACCGATTTTGTGGTTTTGACCAATTTTCTTTTACTAACCTAGCTAATGCGTAATCTTCTTTCAACCTTATTTGTGTCATCTTCTCTACTCGATTCAACCTATTAAGTTTATTCTGCAAGCATACTAGTTGTTTGCTAAATAGCTCCTGGCCCAAGGACCTACAATGGTCTAGTCCTTGGTGTATCACTATATAATTGCCTGCTGTCGCTGGCAACCCTATTTTGTTCTTAAATATTCTTATTACCGGTTGGTATATTCTATCTATGCTTGCTTCAATTAATAAAGTAGATTTACTATTTATATTAAATTTTTTAATATTATAGATTTTTTTTTTCATATACAAAAATATAGTAGACAGACAATTGGAAATAAAGATATTGATAATTGTATAAAAGCATTCTAACTAAGAGCCTAGAAATATGAAGATGTAATTGAGTAGATTCTATTTAATAAATTATCTAATACTAAAAAAAATTGGTAAAGGAGGATTTGGTTTTGTATACAGTTGACTTCCTCTAAGTGTATGTCTTCTAAATATATGTTCTCTCTATATGTATGAAAATAGTCTGGTCCCAAGTCAGGACTTATAAAATAAATACATGTTCTATATTCTCTAAATGCAAGTTATTTTTTAAATTTTATATATAAAAATATTCTCTCTAAATACATTTTTAATATGTTAACCAATCAAATTTGAGAATATTTATTTAGATAATAAAACAATTAAAATTTATATATTTTATTTCTTTTTTTTAAAAAAAAATTCAGCAATCTTGCCAACACTTTATTAAGATAAAATATTAAACTTACAGATAAAATATCAATTATAACTCAAGTTACCTTAAGCTTACCTAAATTACAAGTGTTTGCTAACTCGGTTGTTCTCAAATGAATATCTATATTCGATCTGTTATAGTAAATATTTATCTCCATACCAAAAAACCCTGCAAGTAAATTCTTTGATACTTTACTGAATAGTATTTACGGCCTATCAAGACTGTCATCTTTTCTAAACCTTCTTCCCCTAGCTTCGCGAGCAGAAGGATTCATAGTTTCTAACTAACTTATAAAAAAAAAAACTAATACTAAAAAGATAAAGGGAATAACATGAAAGAAAAAACTAAAAAAACTGCCTAAGCAACAAGAAAATGAAAAAAAAAAACAAATGAAACAAGAAGAAAAAAGCAGAAAAAAAACAATCTATGAAAGCACTATTATAGCCCATATCATGTACAAGTTGTAAAAATTATATACTAAATTTAAAAATTTTGTATATCTCTATTGTAAAGCTAAGCTTTATCATTAAAATTTCTTCTGACTTTACTATCTAGTTCAGGTCAGTTTATTAACCAAAGTGCCAATTGGTTTGTTATATAGTGTAGATCAATATTGCCAAAACAATCATATATTTATGTCCTACTTCGTCTGTCTGAAAATGGAAGATATAAACAATGCCAATCTTTTGGAAGGAGTAAGCTAAAATGCCTACTTTTTGTTGATATTTTTATAAGAGTAGCAAAAAGGTGAAGTAAAGAGAAAAAACTACTTGTATACAAAATAAAAGAGTATGAGTTTCTTCTATTAGAATCAAATAAAGCCACACTGGAACTTGTACACTACTAAGTTTTCTCGGTGAGTGATAAACTCTGAGCTTGTTGGCAGATAGTATATAAGAACTATCTCTAAACGACAAGTACTATGTCTGTTACTACAGTAAGTGATAAACTCTGAAAAAATTGACAAGATAATATATGAGAACTATCTCTAAATGATAGTTGCTATCCTAAGGTCCCTTTTTACACGTCTTATTACGTCTAGTATAGCTATTTGTATTTTTTCCTAGTAAAAGTTTTTTGAAAATTTATGGTACAAATAATCATCAAAAGGATTTATTTTATTCCTTTAATAATATAAACTAATAATATATAATATTTATAAAAATTATTATTATAAAAATAATAAATCTTTAAAAATTAATAACTTTTGATCTATTGATTTAATTTGGATGATTTAACTACCAAAATGATCCTCTTATAAAGGTGATTCTAATGAATCTAAAATCAATCAAATCTAATCAAGATTATTAATATTTTATGTTATATTTACTATAGTAAATATAATACAAATCATTAATGATTTTGAGCAAGATTATATTGTTACAATGCTATAGCCTTCTTGGTATTGTTATAGCAAAGTAACAAGATCACCCAGTGTAGTGATATACTTTATGAATATACATGGGGTGGACGTGAAGTGTATACTTTTACTTTACAGCAAGAGGCAAACAGTTCAAGATAATAACAGTTTATAGAGATAATAATATTTATTAATAACAAGTTTACGGTAATATTCTTTACAATAGGAATAACTTAAAGAGAGAATATTACACTATATAAATGTAAGAAGAGTAATAAGTATACATGTTGGCAAAATCCCAAATTACTATATTTGGGATTTATCTGCGCCCAAATCCCAAATATATCCCAAATTAATTTCTTAAAAACTTTATTAATAATCTTTGTTTAAACAAATAGTAGATATTCTTATTGTTGTAAATAATATATTTGCAAAATTTTAAGATTACTTTTTTGATTTAATCTTTTACAAATAGAAATTGTTTTTTTGAATTTAGGATTTGTCCGTGTTTTTCTAGCAAGTATAGTAATAAGAGTAGTTAGGTAAGGCTAGATTCTATGAGAGGGTAGGGAACTCTAACTTGAGTAGAAGGGGCAAAAGGCTCCCTTTTTATAACTTTTCTACGTATAAGAGGTGTAATAGTATAACTGCCAAACTGTGTAGAGGTACTAAGAGATACTTGTACAAAGGTACTGAGAGGTACCCGTATGGAGGTACTGAGAGGTACTTGTGTGAAGATACTGACAAGTATTCATATGAAGGTACTGACAGGTACTTGTGTAAAGGTACTAAAAAGTACTTGTGTGAAGGTACTGATAGGTACTTGTATGAAGATACTGACAAGTACTCGTGTGAAGGTACTGGCAGATACTCGTGTGCAGGTACTGTGCCTCAGTTCACTAGCCAATAACGTCTCTAAACTACTATGATAAATTTATTTTTTATTTTTGGTTTCAACGGTAACTACTTTATTACGTCTGAACAATTAAGTATATTACAAGGTAGTATAGAGCCTAGTCTATATATTTCTATATATTCCGGTTCCTCCTCCTGTGGTGTTGCAGTTCCCAGACCTAGTACCTCCAATTCGTGTATAAAGCATTACACGGCTGCTCTAAGGTGCTCATGTATAACCATCTAGCAACATTTTATTTCCTCTTCGGCCTCTAACTTACTAGGGGTTACTCTTCGGATTAACAGTAGAACATGCTCGCCTATTTGCTGGGGCACCTGTCCCACTTATGTGCCTCACACAGACTTCGGTAATTTTACGCCACAGCTTGACCTATGCACTTGGGGTCAGAGCTAACCATTAAACCCCTTGTAACCAACTTTAGTACCTGTTATGCTGCCAACACCGGATTCGTACCTCAAGCCATCTTTTAGAATGCTGCCATAATCCAGTCGTATCTCAAGCCACAACCTTCCCAAGTCAGTTGACTATTACCTACTTCTTGCTCTTATTAAGGTTCACAACAACCCCAATACCCACATTTGGTACCGTCTTCTTACCTGAATTCTTTATCGATCCCTCTCTTACTTTCAGCCAGCAACCTAGAAGGGTTGGTCTGCCCAGGCCTTAGGTGTCTGAAGGACGCCCTCCTCTTGGTATATATTTTTGAAGTGTATACCCTTTTCCTCCAGTGCAACAGAACCTGGCAGTTCAGCTGGTGTGTCCTCCACTATTAGAATCTGGTTGTTCGGTTCTCCAATCTCAGACCCCAGTTTGAATTTAGCCCTCATGTAGTACTGTCATAGATCATTACTATTCCTTAGCTTGGGACTTTCCAAATGGGGTTTCAGTTATTCTGGTTCATCAGCTTTATTGCGCCATTGCTCCCATTACTAGATGATGTGACCAAAGTTACAGATTTATCTAAGATCCAACTGATAATCATAACTGTCAACCATAATGCAAGCCTATTTTTCAAAATTTGTCATCCATGGGATTCGAACTCTAGACCTGCCACTTGGAGAGGGTAATGACTAGACCACTACACTAAGTTGCCACACTTCTTGCTATGTAACTTTTTATCTGTTAAGATATTACAAATTATGTAGTTAACTTACTGAAAGTAACTAATTACAAAATATTAGCATGCAAATATGTTGGCCTACATACAATAAAAAGAGCAAATCAAGTTGGTGCAAGGAAATTCATCTCAATTGAGCCAACAGGCTCAAGATTTCGCCTAGTTAGATTATAAAAAAATATTTGCATATTAGAAAAAATTTAAGAAAACTATTATTTCTGTTAATTGAGAATGTAGATTAACAGTTAGGGCTACTAGTTCAATTGTCAAATGGGATACAAGTTATGCAGGTTTAAGAGTATATTTAAGTCACAGTTTGCATATAGGTAAAGCAACAGCTACAATAAAAGCAGGCCTTTCATTACTACAAATAATAACTATAAGAGGCTGGGTATCAAAGGCAGTACTATTATACTTAAGAATGATTGCAACAATGCAAATAAACATATCTGTGAAAATGGGGTTCTAGTTAGTTAAAGACTTATTAAGCAATAGTTTTCTTTATATGTATCTGAGTTATGTACAAATTTAAATGTGTGTATTTGAAATAAAATCTGAACAAAAATAATATCTATGTGATTAAAGTCGAGTTAGTTGCATTAGAATTATGAGTGTAAAATTCTGTAACAGAACTTGCCAGATATTTTGGTGACTATAATATACATTTAAAATTAAGCTAGTTTGATTGAAATTATAATGATACCTATGTTGTCAATGCTGTATTGAAGTTATTATAAGAAAATTCACAAAACTTACTCGCTATTCTGTAATTTCAGTAAGCAGTTGTGTTAGTTTGTAACATGAGCTACTATCAAAAGTCAGACAAACTTATTTGCTATTCCAATGATACTTAGTATGTAGTTAAGGCCATGTTGGTGAATGTCAATTTTAAAAATGAGCAAAGCCTGAATTAATTTTCAAAAAATGAAATTCTAGGTTTTCAATTTGCAGAATTAAGATAAAAATGAATGACAACTGAATTATGTTACTGTAATATCATGAATGGGACTGTGCTGTAAATGACATAGTTAAAATGTAATTCTGATAGTTCGCAATACCTTAATTTTTATCATTATCTGACTATTAATTAATTCATAGATCAATTACAAATATACTATGACATTAATTTATAATGATAATGTTATAGTGCAAATGATCAAAAATGTCGGCACCTGGAAAATGTGTAACAGGTTGGGGTCAGATAATCGTCTGGAAAACTAGGCAGGAACAGTATGAACAGTTGGAACTAGAAACTAAAATTACGTATTTACGTCAATAGTCAACTGTTGTCATTAGTTCATTATAATTTAAATTATAATAATCAATAGTGTTTTTGATTTGTTTGTTTTTTTTTTTTTGCAAAAAAAAAGCGAAGCAAAATTTGTTATAGGCATGTATTTTATATTGTAAGCTTTATTTCGTTAATTACAAATGAGAAACCATCAAATTAGGACTTGGTCAAACAAAATAATAGAATATTTAAATCTACCTGCCAAATACTTTTGTAGCTTATAAGTCACAAGTTGAAACTATAGGTTGGTATTTTGAATTTTAATAAATAACAATTCAGTATTTATTAGCAACGAAGATCTATTATATCTATTGAAAAGCTTTAACTTATTATTAGTAATGTTAACAATGATAGTCAACTTCTTATTGACATTGAATATTTCAAGAAAGATGCGAAATCCGAATCTCTATCGATAGAGAAGTTAGCATCCTATCTATTTTACCATATTTCATACAGTTAACGAAGAATGATCAATTAGCATAATTTATCGAGGAACGTTAAAAAGAAATAAACTATTATAATGTCGTAATTTAAGTTTATTTGTATTTTTCTATGCATTAGATATGTGCATTAAATATTACTTTATATAGTGCTACAAATTGAAAATCAAAAATCGCAAACTAATCGAAAAGTTGACAACTACGATTGAAAAATTTTTGGCAACTCATATTAAAATCAAATAAAAATCGAACAAAAATCGAATAAAAATCGAATAATCGAAAAGTTGACAACTAATCAATTGCAAAATTTTTGATGATTTGTAGCACTAATCTTAAGGATAAAGAAGAATATAATGTTTAGAAACATTATAATCAAGAATGGATTCAAATGACTATGTGAACACTTTGTAATCTATTTGAAAATATAGATACCCTTAGTAAGAACTCAATATGAAGATTGGTTCATAGTTGCACTTTTTGAAACATGTATCGATTTCTGCATCAGGAACATGCAATTGAGAACTGATATTAAGAGGTTTTATCTATCACAAAATTTGAATCTGTGTCTGGTTGGCAGATTCAAATTTTGCTTATCCATCTCCACTAATATAAACAATTAATTACTATCATTTCACTTATTTATTACTTCTTTAAGACTAATGCACCATCATTAAGTAGTGCTAACAAAAAGAATTGGCGTTGAAAAGCAAACACAAGAAAGCTTATTAGTTGCAAAGTTAATGGGATAATATATATATAACTAATAGACTTGTTAAAATCGGTGCTATTGAAGGTGCAAGAGCTTTTGCAGGAGTTTTAGATAACAACTATTTCCTCAAATCATTCAAGATGCCCAAAACACTTCAGGATATGTATGCTGATTTAATCAAGGCTGTGAATTATAACAATCAAAAAGCAAATAAACTTCAAGTATTTGGCATTTTATATCTTGAGTTATATATTCAGTTTGTAAAATTATAGCATGCTGGTGGATCAATATGTAATTTTCATAAAGATTTCTAATCTTTCTATATAGATAGCAAGTCCTCAAAAAATAAATTAAGTTCTTTCATTAAATTTTTAAAATAATATACCAATATAAGGTATGAAAAATCTCATAGTTATCATTATTTTTTCTTCTGTGTTTTAATTATTTTTACAGATTATTATTAAGAACAATCTACAAATTCTGAATATTCTAAACTGATACTGAATTTGGCAACTTGTTAGAAGAATTGCTTAAAGATAACAATAAGCAATGCTTTACTCCTTTACCCATGCCAATTTGGTTTTTTGCTGATTGTGAAAGCACTTTAAAGAAAAAAAAAAGGAAAAAAGTAGTACAAAAACAAAGTTTAAAAAAAAATAAAGCTAAATTATCTGTAATTTAACTTTTGACAAACTTGTAATCAATATTAATAAAGTATAAAATTTTAGACATATGAATTTGTTTGAATAATGTAATATATAAATTAACCATGACCAAATTTGTGTAATAGTTTAATATATATATATATATCTGCTTTATTGTTACAATAAAATATATAGATATACAGTGTTAAATATATGATAAAATAGCTTACATAGTAATATACTATTGCAAAGCTATACATTGTCTTTTACTTTCAAGTTCATTACTTGCTTTAATTCAGTCTTTTAACAATCTGATAATTATTCCAATTCACCTTTTCGAATTAATTCAATAACTTCTTTCAATGCTATTTTTGATAAATTCATTTTTATTTATATAATGAAGTCTATTAGTACTAAGTATAATAAAATACCATTCTTTGGCTAAAAAAAATTAACATATACTTCTAAATCAGATGTATTAGAAAAAACACTTTAAATAATGCATATAAATACAATAAATAAGTAAGTATTTTTTGCCCTGGGTGTAGTATTGGCAATAGAATTATTGAATTATGGCATTCTACCATATAGTAGAATTAATTATGATACAGAGCTTAATGCTATAAATATTATATGCTATAATGCCATAATGTCATAATGCTGTAATGTTATAATATCATAATACTATAGCAGATATTGTAATAACGTGATACTATAGCATTATAATAATTATAATAATATAGCTATATAATTCAATTATGCCAAACCAGAAATAGATGAATATTAGGTACTAAAAACCAGAAACTTAATTAGTAATTTTTATATACATCATTATAATTATTATAACCTTAAGGGTAGAGTGTATATAAATCATTTATCATATGATATGGGTTGTTAATCCTTTTGTGTAACAGTTTAAATAGTAGACACAACTCTGATTTGGTAATTACCTGTTTTAGTAATAATTTTACTATTTGGTTTTTTGTATAACTCCAGCAAATTTAACTATATAAGGAAGTATATTTTTTTTAAATAATACAACCTATGAAAATTTTACTACTATAAATAGAAGGTTTAATCTGTATATTACTCAATTTTAGTAAAAATTGATAGTAATTTTGAAACTTTTATTAGTGGTGTATTGTAATTTTATGCATAAAATCTCATTGTACCACAAAAGTCATATGATAAATGATCGATGTACACTTTACCCTTAAGCACTGGACTTGAGTTTAAAAAGTTACTAAAATTATTAACATTAATAATTTATAATTACTATGGTTACAATAAGTAGTTATATTTAATTAACTATATTCTTTTACTAAAATTTCCTAAAACTCCTATTACTTATTTTATTGACATTTTGCCAAGATAATTTTGTAAATAATTTGAGTATTTACTATAGTGAGTATAACTATATAACCAATATATATATATTAAATATAAGATATTTAAATTTGTTATATTTACATTATACCTTAATTTCACATTAATCTAGTTCGAATAGATATATTGAATATTATTTTAAGTAACTTCAAGAGAAAATGAAACTTCAATCATATAAATTCTGAATGATTGAAGTCACATTTCTCTTGGTGTCACCATTTATTACTGTATTAATTAGTATGCTTTAAGAAAGTACAGAGTAATTTAAAGAATGTTCATAGTCAGTTATTTAAAATAAAGGTGTTTGTGAATCTTTGCTAAAAACTTTCAAAATTAATATAATTTAAGGAGATAAAAATCAAATTTGGAATTATTAATGTCAAATTAAACAGTGCATTTGGTGATTCATGTTTATATAGTCTAAAATGTAATTAACAATAAATGTAATTATCATTTGAAACCACTTATGTATTATACTTTTCGTATTAATTTAATCAAGTGAATTTGATATTATTTTGTTCTGCTCACTTCATTGACGCTTCTTTCTTTTGTAGACACCATGACTGAAATATAACATAATATTCTTTACTATTACCAATTTAATCATGAATATAATAGCTATGTTGTAGATCTGCAGCTTGGATATTTACATTAATCGTTAATTGCTTTACAATAATAAAAATATAGAGCAAATTGGGATACTTTGGAATAATTTGGAAATTTAGAACATCCAAAAACAAATCTTTTTATTTTAGGATAATCCAAAAACAAACTTTATTCCTAACTATAAGAAATGACCTTGACCGAATAGTAAAAAAAAAAAAAAAAAAAATTAAGATATTTCACTACAAACTTTGATGATTATTGATTATCTATTCACAAAACCAGTAAATTTACTGTGCGTTATCTTAAATCTTTTAAACAATAAACACTAGAGGAATGTTATTCTATATTATTTATGTTATTGCAGCATTACAGTTTTTAACACATTACTGCAATAGCATTATAATATTTAAATACAACAGCATTATGGTATTTCAATATAGCAAATCAAAAATGTGTATCAGGTTGTGTTCTGGATGATCATGTGATTGCCCAGAAATGATATCATCAATTAATTATACAGATTACTGTTAGTGTTGTACATGGACAGTCCATGGACACAATATCCAATGTTCATGTCCATGGACATGGACATATTTCTATATGTTCATGAATATGAACATCCATATTTTTATATGTCCATGTCCATAGACGTCTATGTCCATGTCCATTGACAACACTGATTACTGTTATCTAGCGCTAGGGTTGTTAATGAAGTACTCCAGACTATAATAAAATATATAACCCACCTCTAGAGTGCTCCAGAGTGGGTTATATGTTTTATTATTGACTGGAGTACTCCATTAACAACCCTACCATTATCATATTTCGCTTTATACTTCACTTCATATTTCACCACTTCATATTTCATTTCATACTTCACTTCATATTTCACTTCAGACTTTGCTTTATATTTCACTTCATACTTTGCTTTATATTTTGCTTCATGCTTTGCTTTATATTTTGCTTTATATTTTGCCTCATTTTTCTTTATATTTCACTTTACTTTGCTTTATATTCGCTTCATACTCTCCTTTATATTTCGCTTCATACTTTGTTTTATATTTGCTCTCTTTATATAAAAAAATAATAAAAAGACAATAATAATAATAATGCATTAGTTTAACTTATCAGATTTATCTACTCCACTTCAAAAATACTTCTATCTAATAATTCTTTTAAAATAAAAAATTATATTTAACTTGAACCATTGGTTAAATCCAAAAAATAAATATTGGACAGCTTAATGTAAATTTATACGTGAATCTTAACAGCAAGAAGATGCCTTAACTGGCTAAGCGAATTTAAGGAAATATCAAAAATCATTATGTGGCTAAGAAAGAACATAAAAAAACTAGATTTTTGTCATCGGACAAACTGGCTGCTTATCTCTATCAACAAAATTTTCTGTAAAAAACGAATAAATATGAAGTGGAGTAAAAATTTGAGTACTACCAGCATCAACCCAATGAAAAAAGTGTAAAATTTCTCAAGAAAATGTCGACCCAACTATAATGAAAGTATGTAAAAAAGCCAAAAAAAAAACAAAAAAGTATAATTTATCAAAGAACATTAACACATGCAAACAAAATTGACAATAATATAATGATATAATGTATACATATTATTATGTGTTGTAATATTTGCGCGAAGTATATAATTAATAATGAAAAGAAATATACAAATTAACCGTGTGCCTTCAAAAAATTGTCCGGACATTCATTCCGGACCATCACGTAATCACCTAGTTGCAACCTGGTCGATTTGCATTGTGCAATGCTTTGATGTCAATTGTAATAAAAAATTAGAACAATGAAATTAGGAGCATTGATAAATTAAAAAAAGTGATATTGTTCTGTATTTAGTATTTTATAGTTATTTAAGAAAATTAAACAATTTAAATAAGTAGGGTTAATAACATAATTATAGCATACGTTAGTGTTACAAATCAGAGCAAAAAATGTAATCGATTAGTTAGTTGAAACCTTTTTAAAAATTGATTACAAATCGATTAACTAAACGATTATTGATTTTTGATTCATATCACTAGTAGAGATTAGGCCCGTATAAAATTTCTTTTCTGAATAACCCGACCTGTATTACAAACTCAAAACCGGGTAATAACCCAGTTTATCTCAAATGATCCGCATAACCCATATAACCTGTTTAACCTGGTTAACCCGGTAAAAATTTTGCATTTTCACTTTATATTATTTAAATAAATTATATAAAGTAATGGAAGGTATAATAGCACAGTTGGCATTAAAAAATGACATTTTTTATATACCTTCAAATTTTGATACGATTTAGTTAGCTTTTTATTAATCAACTTTTACGTTGTTTATCTTGGGCAGAAAATTTTGTTTTTGTATTAATATGTATAACACAAAATTTGATTAATAAAAAGTTTACCAAATCACACCAAAGTTTGAAGATATCTAAAAAACGACAATTCTAATAACTTTACTTAGAGAGTGAAATCCCAATTCACTTAATAAAAAATCATGCTTTATATTGTGCTAAAGAAAATTTATGTTCATTTTGTACATATTATAGTCAAGTAATATCGATATGCTGTAATATATAATACAGTAATAGGGACAACGATCTGCCACATTACCCTCTAAAATAATATGGATTTATTATTAAAGTTTTTTTTTTTAAATTTAATTAAAATACATTGGTATGTATATACAAGTTTATAAATTTTGTAAATGATCAACTTTCTTTTGAAAAATTTTATTACCATTTGTTCTTAACTGTGCCATTATACCTCCCGTTACCTTATATCTAAAAATAACATATATGTAGTAAAATAAAAGTACATAATACAAATGTTCTTTTAAAAAAGTTAATTTTCTATGAAATACTAATTAAATTATTATTTCTTTTTAGAAATAATATTTGGGAAACTGTTACAGGATTGAGACGAGATTGCTTTGGTGTTACTTGATTTCCTGCATCTGAAAATAAGCGCTTACTTGGAACAGAAGTAGCTAGAATAAACAAGTATTTTTTTGCTAATTTTCTTAATTTTGGAAAACCCTTTTCTTGTTCTTTTCACCATACCAAAGGTTGAGTTTCTTGTGTAGCAATAGGTATTTTATCAATATCTAAATATTTATCTAATTCATTATCGTCTAGTAGATTATCGTCTTTATCATCAAATATAGATGCGAAGTACCGATTTGTTGAAGTTACACTGGAAGAAGTAGACTGTATAGGCATTACATCAACAATAATTTCTTCACAGCATACTCTAATTGTCTCATTTTTTAAATAATTAGAAAAGGTATGCAATTTTTTAAGCCTAGAATCTAGTAGAGTTGCTAAGAGACCGGTGTCTTTTGGGTTACCCCAATATTTACAAAGCAAATTGTAAATTGCCTGCTTAACTTGAGCAATTACTGATTGAACGTCACAATTCTGAACCTCTTCACTTTCGCTATCACTACTATCGCTACCTATATTTGTTTGTAGAAGGTAAATACTAAAATGTTAATATTTTACATTAATATGTGGTAGCAATTTCAAGATAAAAATTTATATAATATTAATTACTATATTCATTAAAATCATCTTCAGTTAAAGTTAAATTCAGGTCTTTTTCAAATTCAGATTTTAGAACTTCGATTATAGGATATACAACCGACAATGTAGGATATTTTTCAGTACTGAATGCTTTAGTCACTATTTCAAATAGTTCAAAAATTTTAACCAATTCTTCAACCAATTTCCATTCATTTTTGTCAGATAAGTATCGCCCAAGATTTTGCCTATCTTTTTTGTCATCTGAATTTCGTGAGATTTTTAAATTGGCTTCTAGCCATATTATTGCATCTTTTAGTTTTAATAATCTTTCCCAAGATCGATATTTTGAATTCTATCGCGTTGGACAATCTTTAATTGGGTGAAGTGGTTTGGAAGTAGTACTTATTTTTGGTTGTTCTGAATCTGTATCTTCATCGTTAACTTCGCCAGCATCCTCTTCCTCAAAATAAAATTCAGTATTTACTAAACTAGATAAAGGTAATTTATCTCTTTCCATTACTATCATTTGCGCTTTTTCTAATCTTTCCTGTTGTTTTGGAGAATCAAAAAAATTAACTAATTTTCTTATTTTTTTTGTTTGTAAGCAAATTTTTTTTAAGGCATAATTAACTGTTAACTGCAACGTGTGTACAGCACATGGCAGCCAGGTAACATTATTCCATAATCGAATAGCTTTTACCATATTAGTGCCATTATCAGTAACAGTGCATGTAATTTTATTTTCTAAATTAAATTCTGAACATTTTTTTTTAAGAAACTCATAAATAGATTCGGCAGTATGCGGGTATGGTATTTTTTCACAACACAATGATATACTGCACAATAACCAGTCAGGAGTTACCCAGTGACAAGTAACTCCCATATATTCTTGTTTATTTCTTGAAGTCTATAAGTCAGCTGTTATTGTAGCTGCCTCGCAAGATGATGTAATCTTTTGTTTGAGAATTTCAATATTTTTTAATAACATAATGAAATTTCATTTCTTACTACTCTACTAGAAGGTGGACGAAATTTTGGATCAACTTTTGCCATCATATGGCAGAATCCTTTTTTCCTTGGTGCTGATAATGGTTCATTATCAAGAAGTATCTATTCAATAACTGCTCTATTTATTTCTTTTAGCTTATCGCCTTTATATGGAGTATTAAGCCGAAATATCTCTGGTAATGTAGTTTGTTGAGTTTGTTGACTTTTTTGTATTTCTGATTTTAATTTTTTGCTATCCATAATATTATGTGATGATCTTAAATAAGCAATCATATTCGAAGTTGAACCGTCATGAATATAATCAGCTCCATATTTTTGGTCTATACCTTGTTTTTTTACCATAACTATACAAACATCTTTATCTTTAATTACTTCAAAGTATTTCTATACAAAGCTTTTTCTACTTTTTTTTCTTTTTTTCTTAGTATTGGTTGGCACATTTGTACTAGAAGATGTATTATCTTCACTGTCGCTTTCATCAATGTATGTACTTTTTTGAAAGCTTGGGCTAGATCCTTGGGAATCCATTCTTAAACATGTATATGTAACAATAAAATTTATAAATAATTTGTGTGAAATAAATGATTTGTTAAATATCAACTCGGAAGTCAATTTTATAAAATTTATTAAATATGTAATAATTACAATTACAATGATTTTAATTCAAATAAAATCTTTATAAAATTAAATTCTTAAAGTCAAAAAACGCAGCTTAAATACATTTTTTACAACTATTAAAATGCGACTATTCTCTCATAATTTCTCATACCAATTTCTCTAATCTAAATCTCAGACTACTTATCTAATTTATTTCCTCCTATATACAATTAAGTCATGCAATTATCTAAATATTATGTGACTCTTCCCTTATAACTTCTCATGCCAATTTCTCAAATTTAAGTCTTACAATTCTTCAGACCATTTTTCTAATTTATGCCCTTCTAAATACAATTTAATTATACAATTATAAAAATTAAAAGAAACTTAATTATATTATAAATAATGCTGACTTTTATTTATATCCTTTGATTTAGTAACTAGAATCAAAAAAAAATTATATTATTTGATTCGTCTTAGTAAGACGAATCAAACAATACCAAAATTACTCGATTCTGATCAATATATCGCCCCTCTCTTTTATATTTTTATCTTACTTATCTTTTATTATTTATCAGGCCATTTTTTTACAATCTCTCAGGGCACTTACTTTTAATTCATGCTCTTCCAAATTATGCTTCTTATATTAATCTCATCGATTTAGAGTGCATGATCATTATGATTAATCCTACATCTTCATTGATCATACAATTTTCTGACCTGCATCTCTTTAAATACAATTATGTTTCTCAATTGACCCTATTGACTTTTAAAGTATAATTCAATAATGATAATTAATATACATATCCTATTTATAGCCCTTCATACAATTTTCTATTTTGTTTTCTTCCAAAAACAGTTTAATTCATGTGATTATGTTTCTCACATCAATCTAAAAGAATAATTCAAATAAGACATGGCTTAGGTCTCTTGGCATTAGTAAAATTAGTCTTTAGCAAATAATAACTAAAAAAAATCGCCGAATCTGCTATTTACGTATGTACGTATATATTTGCAAAATTATAGGTGGGTACTTGTGTCATTTTAATTTTACCGGTCTTATACTGTATGTATTTGGGAATTCTAAATACAAAAAATTTAAATAATATGAGATTAATAACATATATATGCTTATATAAAGCCTTGTATAAAAAATCAGAGCCGGCTAATGCAATATTAAAGATTAGATTCATGATTCACAACATAAATTCAGAAAGTACTCGATAGGGATGTTAAATTGATCTGATCTGGATCATGAGATCAAGGAATAATGGTCCGATCTAACCAGAATTAATAATGCAATTGCAGATAAACCAGATCAAGATCAGATTATTGGATCATTTTAACATCCCTAGTGAATTATTATTAAAAATTGATAAACCGGTTTTCTAATTTTTATTTTTTTCTTATCCGGGTTAACCGGTTAACAAAATTACTAACCAGTTAAGAGTGCTTATACGGGTTACCCGGTAATCCTTATACGGGCCTAATCTCTAATCACTAGCATACACCACAATGCTATCATCTAGTAATTACAGTGTCAATTATATAATAATGTATTCTGATTTTGAATTTTGGCAACTACGTTGCATAGCTACCTTATGTAATAGATCAGTTTGAAAACGAAGTCTGTTCGCAATGTTCAAAGTACATAAATACTTTAAGCACAAATATAGTGATTGGAATATAGTCGGGTTCTTAAATAACTGTGATTTGGAACCCTTTCAGAGAAAAATAGATGCTTACATTAAAAGCCTTGAAAAGATTAATATGGAAAAAGGAGGAAGACAAAGAAAAGCACGTCTGCTTTTTGGCAGATATCGAAAAGCACGTAATATTTTCATTTATAGGTATAGGTTAAAATAGTGGCGTGATGATCGTAGACCTTCTCGGCCTTTCATCATTCAAGACTTTTCGCCGAGCCACAAAACCAGTATTAGAGCACAAGTGACTTTCTCGGTTACTTGCCGTTCAAGGCTTCTTGCCGATCTAACACTGGACTCATTGGAGTTAGGTGACCGTTTCGGTTACCTGGTGCTCAATTGGATAAAAATTGAAGTATAGGCAAGAGTTTTACTAATTTCCAAATTTTCTATGCTAGAGTCCTAGGCCAGACTTTAAAATAGCAAAAACTTGGAAAAAGGAACATGCATGAAAACAAATACATCTACATCAACCAATAAGCGGTACTGTAAAGGGGTCTATTAATGGAATAATTAATAGTGGAAATGTAGGAACAATTAATGAGCAACAAGATTCACCGCTCAGAAGATCACCGAGAATAAAAAAAGTGAGTTGCAACAAAAAGCCAAATAGAGCGAATAACGCCAGCGAGCGAACCCATGAAGAAATATCAGATGAAAATTCTGAGGAATGTAAAACACTATTAGTCAATATTTTCTGTTCTAATTATCTCTAATTTTCAATATCTAGGTTTACAATGAAGATGATCGATGAAGACAATGACGATGAGATCGATGAAGACAACGATGATGAGATCGATTAAGACGATGAAGATAACTACAAAGATGATGAGATCGATGAAAAATAATCACGAAGATGTTGAAGATGACTATAGTGACTAAAAGATTAGGAAGAGAAAAAAATTTGAAAAAAAATTAGTTGAAGGTTTAAAGTTAAGGTTTAAAGCAATTAGTACGAATAACAAATAGAAGCTTCCTTCAGACAGATTCGTAGAAGATGTTCTGTATGATTGGGCATTGACTAAGCGTTCTGAAACATAAATATACTCATTGATCATATTGTTACCAAACACCTATAATAAATTAATGGCTATTTTGTTTAAAGGCTTGCACATTCTTTTATACTGGACACTGACAGTCAAGAAATTATGAACCTGTTCAGTTTAGAGGAAAAAGAAACAATTATGAATACCAATAAAAAATCATTTTCAGATGTTCAATCATAAGGTATTTGTTTAATTAAGATTGACCAAATTGAACATATTTATATATAACTCTTTATTTTCAAAGAAAAATGTTGAGGATATTCGAAAAGTTGTTATGACACCGTATTTGAAAGACGGGGAGTCATATAACCCAAAATTATACTATGACCTAGAGTGGATATATTTAGTATTCAATAAATGGGAGTGAGTCAGTAGAAACGCACCATGTTGTTTTTAATGAAATTTTTTTGAATCTTCAAACAAAAATAAATTAGCAAAAA
>CAJVPY010001054.1:0-21381 GCA_910591965.1 Dentiscutata erythropus
TCTCAAGGTAATAAGAATAGCATAATTGCATTCCAACTTCTAAATAATTATATTGATTAAATGTGCCTTTATCTTTTGCTTTTTTAAGTGCATAGTCAGTGATTCACGAAATTGCTTTGGATTTATTTGGCAATCACGAACTGAGCAAGGGCCGAGGTTCTTTTTAGTCATAATGTGTAATTATAAAATTTAATTATCAGTTTAAAAAACGAGTTTTTTAATTTATTAAAAATATGTAAACTTTATTACAGATCATTACTTATTATAGAATTTTCAAATAAACATTTAAATGCGTTACTTTAATTTAATATTATAGAATAGACAACTTTCGCGTTGCTCTGCATGTTAGTAAAAAAGCCCCTGCGTAAATTAGATGGTACGAGACTATTGTCTTACTGAGAATTGTGTGAAACGTGTTATATTTTAGATCAGCTTAATTAAACTTTTATTTGCGCAATTTACGCATTAGGGCACACGCTATACCTAATAATTACAATCGGTTATTCAATATTTACATATTATATACCATATAGAAAAGAACAGTTTATATAAAAACCCTCCCGATATAGTGAATTTACTTAAAATTTACTACAGTCAACCCTCTCAGGTTTTGTATCAGTTTTGAGAGATTATCGGATTTGAAAACATAGCAAACCATTAGAATTATAAGACTTGGTAGACTAATATTTTATCGGTTTTGACAAGTTATCGGTTTTAACACGATCGGTTTTGAGAGGGTCGACTGTAATAGGCTCTCGATATAGTACAGCTTAGATCACTTCACTATAACGCATGTGATATAGATTCGTTATTTTTATTGGATCTAAAGCACTTCATGTTTGTGTATCATCTACACGTAGATCACAAACCCTTAACCAATTAAAACAAATTTCTATCATGCTATTATTCCATTTTTGCTATTTAATTTTTTTTTCCATAAATTTATCCGGTGTCACCCGGAGGTGACCTTAATTTCCGGAATTGCCCGATAGTTCCGATAAAAAAAAGAAACAAAAACTCCTGATTCCATGTTATGCAAACAAAAATTAACTTTACATGGCCCTAAATATGAACATGAATCTATTAATTTACAGTAAAAAAAAAAGAACCGGACCAGCCGACTAGAAATTTGGAACACCAGGTTATGCAAAATGAAAAACTACCCTCAACAACAAAGCTAAAATCGTATTGTGATATTGAAATATCAAAGTTGAATGTACTAAAAATTATATTTTAGCTTAAAACATATTAGAAATGGGTCTTTACAACAAAATCTTCAAAAGTATCTAGTATGAAATGGAAAAAGTTAAAATTATTACAGTGTACAGCATTTGGGACACTTGATCATCACGTCACGGGAAATCATGCAATTACGTCATTTGCTTACTAGCACTAAACAAATTAGCCTAACCCTAACACTAACCCTAACACTTAATCATGTGATGTGATTATCATGAAGATATCACTGGGTTCCTCGATCTTCAAATCCTCCCCAGCATTTGATCAAGAAATTATTCATTATTCATTCTCATGATCTTAAACATCGTAATTTATAAGCTAGAAAATTCACACAATAAGTTGATAGGAGAGCTTTTAATGATCGTTTAATAATAGTCTCGTGATAAGGATTTGTCAAGGTGAATATCCAGAATTTGATCCTGTTACACCGGAATGTTATATAAAATTAATAAAACGATATATTTGACTCTAGCCAAATAATTGTATTGTGTGAACATCACTCTGGGCTTTAGATTTGCAATTGCATGAAACTTCGTTAAATAGCAAAAAAAAAAAATTCCTAAAATTTTTAGGCAAACAAAAATAGATCCTTTCTTAAGTTGACCCACAAGGTGCAGAGTAACTCATGTCATTATAATTACGAATTGAGTGGTAAAGGTATCGACAATACTATGTCGAGTTTGGGTTAGGGTAGTAAACTTTAAATAAATATATGTCGCGACTGATGCAGAAATTTGGAGACTCGATTTAAAAACGTAAGCTCTGCTAAAATCTACCTATATTCTTTAAATATCAAATCTTACCATAAACACTAACCATACCCTAAAATAAAAAAGCAGGAAAAAACACCCCAAAATTTCAAATTTTTATATAAAAATAGGTTAGAATTTCAGTACAGTATCAGCCGTGACACTTTCTAAACCATTAATTCGATTTATAGGTAATTTAAAGATTACTCTACGTCATTACTATGACGTCATATTCGTGTATTAATTTTGCATAACAAACAATACGGCTATAAAAAATACTATATAAGGGATACATGTGTTCAGTGCTGATACACAAGCTAAATAAGTAATATGGAATACTAAATATAAAAATAGTAATACGAAATATAAATCTAAGCAAATAAGAGAACCGAAAAATAACAGTGTTACATCGAATAGGTTGTTCCCTAAATGGGTACAAGTTATATTAGAAAATTTATTTAAATTTCTTAGTTTCAGCAGCATTCTTCGCAAATTGATAAAAAGATTGCATATTTCGACTTTATGAAAAAAAAAGAGCTTATTGAAGAAGTTCTGTGCTTCTTAAAATGATGCGTTACCTTTTTATGCATCGGTGTATCGGTTCTAAAATTCCTACGTACGTACTAACGCTAGTACTTTGTCAAACGAATAACAAATAAAATCACAAGCTGTCGCAGATCGATAAAACCGGTTATATTATGTCTTTCATAACTAAATGTAGACTGTAAGCAATATAAATATGCGTACGGACGTCCTAGAGTTGTTCACACTACTTTTTTAAGAAAAAAAGTTTTTTTTTTTTTACCACTAATATAACTCAACGCTTAGATTTAATTAGTGATGGCACACCAAAAACACTCTGATTATACTCCCAATCTACGAGGAAGTTATGACAGGCCTGGAGGGTTAACTGATGTGGCTAGTCAGACAGCCGGTGCCGTCCAAACTGTAGGAGATGCAATTACTCCATTCGTTCCCCTATTCAACATGGTTACGAGCATACTTACTCAAATGTTACAAATCTATGATAATGCAAAATGTAATGAAAAAATATGTGCTGCTTTATTAGATCGTGTTGAAATTGCACAAACTGCCGTCAAATCATTACAACGTAAATATCAGGCAAATGAAAAAAATTTTAGGAAACAAGATTATTATCATGCTTGGGTTAGATTTGTTAATGTTTTGGAGAATATTAGGAAATTTACTAAAGAAGTTACGCAATTGTCATATATTCAAAAGGTTGTAAATGCTAACGTTGTTAAAGAGGCTTTTGAAAAAAATATTAAAGAATTTGAAGAAGTCTGTAGAGATTTAAACTTTACTATGGCTATGTACAATAATGAACAAAGAGAACAGGAGGCAAAAAATGTAGCAGAAGATCTTGAAATTTTGAAAAAGGTATTAGTGTTATTGTAAATTTGAATTACTTTATATAATTTATATTTATTATACAAATCCTTTTTTTTTACTAATCATGCATGAACCGCAATAAATTTCAATAAATTATAGTCAATGGATGACATGAAAGATGAAATTAAGGCTGAAATTAGGTTAGCGATAACGGAAGTTACTACGTTGATATCAAACGCAAATGCTCCCGCGGATAAAATGGTACCTCTGATCGATGAGTACAAAGCTCCCAGTGTAGATCCAAATGAATTACAAGATCCATTTTCTTCTACCGATAATGTTCGTGGAGCTAATAAAACTATCTGTAAAAAAATTTACCGTGGAATAGAGGTTGCGTGTAAAAAATTTGTTAAAAACCTTGACGGACTGACAAGAAATTTCGGTCAAGCAAGTGATAAAAAACTGCAAATGGAATTAGCTGCACTTCTCAAATTAGGTGTCTGCCCGTTCATTATCAACTTTTATGGGGTTTCGCATGTAAATAATAATGACGTCATGATTTACGATTGGGCTGCATATAGTAATCTACGTGAAATGTATTTAAATTATGATATTGATTGGCCTACAAAATTGCGATTTGCACGTGATATATTTTACGGTCTAGTATTCATGCATCAATGTAATCTTTATCATCATGACGTTCGTTGTGAGAATATCTTGGTATGTATTTAATTCAGAGACAAGAATCGTTAGTCTGTTAGTCGACTAATCGATTAAATTGTCGATTTGATTTTTTAGTCAATTTGTGACTGATAGTTTCAGTTGACTGATTAATCGATTAAAATTTTTAACTTTCATAATAATTGATATCTTAGTATCAATTGACTATTTTTTTGTAAAAAATAGGTCACTGATAGATTTGAGCCTAAAATTTCAAATTTCGAACTCACTCGCACTATAACAGGAGCAGTATCTTCGGAAATTAAAATATTATCTGATATTATTCGATGGTTGGCACCTGAAAAGATGCGAAAATCTCCAAAAGGTGGTACACAAAGATATAATCATCAATGTGAAATGTACAGGTAATGAATTTCCAACAAATCCTTAGAATTAACAACGTTTTATATAAATTTATTAACTTATTGCATTTTCGAGCATAGTTTTGGAATGATGCTTTGGGAGCTTTGTCATCAAAAGTTTCCTTATGATGGCATGGATGTAGGTGAAATACAAGAATGTGTTTTGAATAAAAAACGAGAAGTTTTTGAAAATACTCTTTGCCCATCACCAATTTCAAAAGAGCTTTATAAACTCATTATCAGGGGTAAACATATTTATTCCTGCAACTTTACATTTGCTTAAGTCTTCCACTTAACTATGCATTAAAATTCACATAAAAAAATTTTTTTTTCATCAAGCTTGGGATGATGAACCTTCAGCACGTCCTTCGGACATGGAAATGCAACATGCACTTAAAGACCTTTTTCAGGAACATGTATTTTATAAAGGTGTTTCCCCTCATATACAACCCAAAAAAGTTAATTCTAATGACGTCCCAAATTTAGAGCTTCCAAGCAATTTCCAAGAAAAAATTTGCATTAGCACTGATCCTCAGCAACCTAATAAACAATTTGAAGTACCTGATGATTGTTTCGATTTAGAAGTACCTATTATACAACCTTTAATACCTTTTGAAGAAGGCATTAAAGCACACAAAGCAAAGGACTATGTAACGGCTTGGAAATGTTTTGAGAGTAATGCAAAATTTGGAAATAATATGGCAAAATATTGGCAAGGATATTATTTATTGAATGGAACGGGTGTAAAAAAGGATCATGCAGCTGCACTTAAGCTTTTCAAAGAAGCAGCTGATAATGGTGTGCCTGATGCTCAACTTCGATATGCATTTGCTCTTCTTGAAGATAAAAATAATATGGATGTACAGGAAGTAATGAAGTATATGGTTATGGCAGCAAATTCTGAAAATTCTACTGCACTTTTTAACTTGGGTGACATTTATTGGAGTGGAAAGCTTGGGGTTACAGTTGATAAAGTAAAAGCAGAGCAATATATTAAATTGGCAGCTTTGAAAAATCAGCCTAAAGCTATTCAATTTTTGGAAAAAATTAAGGCAGAAAAAACCAAGTAAATTTATTTAAATATCATGTATTTATTCTTGTTTGTCTTTTTATACATTATACTAAATGTAGAGTAAAATTTAAACATATTTATTAGTCTTTAACTTATAATTTACTGTAAATTTTTTATGAATATGGAAAAAGGTAATCATTCTTTGACAAAACGTAATTTTAATAATTAAGAATATCATATTATGACATATAGACGTTGGTGTCTGCATAAGCAATAAAATATATGGTTTACCGACATTTGTCGGGAAATGGTCATGACGAGAAATGGTTGTCGGGCAAATAGTTATAATTGTTGGGAAAATAATTGTCGAGGAAGTGGTTATCGGTAATGTCAGTAAACCAATTTTATACTTGTCTATTCATATGCTCTATATCATGATGACAGAAAATTAATGAGTGTAAAGAAATAAATTCAAATCAATACCATATAAATATTTGAATATGTAACTAAATTAAAACCTTTGCAAAAAATGAAAATGATTTCTTTGAATAGATGATGGAATTGTGATTCAAGTACTCTACAAATAATTTGAGATTTAATGGTTGAATGTGAAATCTGATTTGCTATAATTTAAGCCATTCGTGTAATTCACATCAGAAACTCAAAACGTTAGGTAAAATATAACCAAAGTTTTGCAAGTGCTGGATACAATATTATTAAAACATAGCACTGTACTTGGCCATATCGCTATGTTTTAAGAGTGCTGTGCCCGAAAAACAAAAACTTTCGAGTTATTATTAAAGACGTGCTTAAATTCGTTAGTTTGAGACGTGAATTCTAACTAGATTCTACAAATGCGTCGTAACATCCACATTTGAAGCCCTTAATTTAAACACGTTGTGAGACCGGAAACGTGACCTGACGGCAGGCACGTGCCTTCGTGACTCGGAAATTCCAAATTTGGATTTACCGGTTTCGGGTCTGACAACGTATCATGTGGCTCCATCCATTCTTATCAATAAATTTTTGTATATGTTTTACTATTTATCTGTTTATTCTAAAGAGATGAAATTTAAAGTTATACACATCTAAATTTGTTGAATGCATTTAAAAGTTAGTTTTATAGAATATGTTAATTAGAGGTAAAGTTTTAACTTGTTTTTTTAAAAAAATTACAAAATTTTAATTAATTAAAATGCAGTCAACTCTCTCTTATGCATAGCCGAGAGAGATATTATATTAAAGAGGATAAAAATCTATAATTATCATATAAGTTGAAACCAAATAGAACCGTGTATTTAATAGGTTTTTGTAAACTATGCATTTAGGGAGTTGTATTTAGGGAAGTATGACGATATATTGAAGTTTGGAGCATTTTATAGTATGAGAATCTTTACAAAATAGGTTGGTTTTGGTATTAATATATTTATATACTGTATTATAATTAGTTAGTTTTTATAATTTAGTAATTTTTTGGTTTAAAAGCTAATTAATTATTTGAGTTTTTTCTTTAAATCCACTGTGAGACCGGAAATGTGACCTGACCGCAGGCACGTGCTCCCGTAATCCCGGTTATTTCCAAATTTGGGCTTCCTGGCCAGAAATCCATTTCTGCCAGAAATGACAGAAATGGGAGAAATGAAGAAAATAGCAGAAATGGCGAATCCGTAATTAATGGTGCTTCTGTCAATAAGGGCATTTTAGGGATTATTAACGTTTCTAGTAGAATAAGTAGATTTTTTAGACAAAATTGTTATTATAAAATAAAGGCCTTTTGGCTCTTGGGAAAGATAACACCCAATTTACTAAATAATAAAGTACCT
Source organism: Dentiscutata erythropus (assembly GCA_910591965.1). Taxonomy (NCBI): domain Eukaryota; kingdom Fungi; phylum Glomeromycota; class Glomeromycetes; order Diversisporales; family Gigasporaceae; genus Dentiscutata; species Dentiscutata erythropus. The sequence goes on from CAJVPY010001054.1 coordinate 7,259, forward strand.
AAGTCAAATAATATACACATATATAACCTACCAACTATATGCATTCCTTTATTAACTACTTGTCCAAATCTAACATGCCTCTTTTGATTTCTGAACCTGAGTTTTGTTGGTCAGTGACCCGATTACCGAGAAGTGTTGACTGACTGATTTTCAGCCTCTTATTTTGGTGGTGAACCATGAAATACAAGAAAAAAAGAAGTTGAATTAGCAAAGGTACTAATGAACCAGTGCTATAAAAAAATTTGTACTTGCTTAGACCAATATACCAAGTTCCAAGCATCAAAGCCGATGTACTAGTGGGAAAATTTGGCTGAAGAGACTAACAAACTGCACCACAACCTCCTGACAAACCTATTAAAAAGAAGACCCATTGCTGACAAGTTAAAAGTTGATTTTGAAAAACCCATAAGCCACATAAATAAGCCTGATGCTGGTATATAAATAAGTACTGTGTGAGAAGAAGAAACAGCAAGATTGAGTTGGCAATAGAAAGTCACTTCTTAATGATGGTTATGGGAAAGAAATTTCAAGAAATGAATGTAAAAAGAAAAAACACAAGACATTTGAGTATTATAAAGACCTAGCTGATATAGTAAATGATGTCCCTCTTACTGAAGAAATCCAAATCAAAAAAGATGAATACAAGCATTCAAAGATTATGAAAGATCTACTAAAATTGAAATTGAAATAGACAAATATGAAATACACCAAAGACCTACTGAAATGGACCAAACTGAGTTCACAAAGATGAACCACATTGATGAAGAGCCACCTAAATGAAATTGGTGTCAAAAATAATGAAGGACTCGACACCAATACTAACTTAGAATGTGTCTGTGAAGTTTAAAAAAAGAAAGTCAAAGAATTAAAAAGGTTAACTGAGAAATCTAAAAGCAAAGAACTGAAGGAACTAGAGCTGCAGACATTAGAATATCAATTAACATTTACTATGACATTTGACGTGACGTATGTGACGTGACATTTACTATGTTTATATATAAATTTTATATGACATAAGGAGTGACGTACTACCTTGGATCTCTAAATGTTTGCAGCTCTAGAAGGAACCCAAAAAATACGAACAAAGTATTTTAAATTTCACTTGTGAAGCCTGGATAAAGAAGGCTGAAGAATTTAAAAAAGATAATTAATTCTAACAATACAGAAGTTCCAAAAGAAGATCAAGAACAACTGATTCAATCCCCACAATATCTAAAGAATGGACCCAAGAATTAAATGTAACAAACAGCCCATAAACTGAAAAATATTATATACTTCCAGACCTAATAATAAGAAAAACTCATAGTCAGTAATGTTTATTAGAAAAATAACTATAATTAAAACAATAAAGTGTAAAACCACCTATTGCTTACTAATATAATGGCCCTGCCAAAAGAAATAAACTTACAAAGCCTCTGCTGACCTCTGCCTATATAGCATTCAATTTTAAACCTGGAGATATAAAGCAAGTAAGAAAGAAATATAAAACCAAAAACGTAATCTGATTACAGACATGTACTCTCATGATCCTGGTTATTTCCATTTAGGCTTCTCAGCCAGAAATCTCAGATAATTCATTTCTGCCAGAAATTACAGAAATGATAGAGATAGGAGAAATGAAAAAAATAGCAGAAATGGTGAATCTGGAATCAATAGCGATTCTGTCAATAAGAGCTTTTTAAAGATTATTAACATTTCTGGTAAAATAGATAGATTTTCTAGATAAAATTGTTATTATAAAATAAAGGCCTTTTGGTCCTTAAGAAAGATAACACCTGATTTACTAAATAATAAAGTACCTAAGTCAAATATACATATATATAACCTACCAACTATATATTCTCTTATTAACTACTCATCCAAATCTAACATGCTTTTTTTGATTTCTGAACCCAAGTTTTGTTGGTTGGTAACCTGATTGCTAAGAAGTATTGACCAACTGATTTTTAGCTCTCTTACCACTATGTATAAGGGTGAAATCCTCTTTTAAAAAAAAATCACTTGAAATCTTTTCAAATTTTATTTATTTATTTATTTATTGAAAATTGACTATATTACAAACATTTATGGAATGTTTATTGGATGTTATACAATTTTAAAAATTTACTATATAATATTCTGTACAAATATCGTAATAAAACAGTATAAAATAAGCTCTGTTTGGAACATTTAAGAACAAATATATAGGGTTCATGTAAATATATAAAAACACTATACTAATATAAATTTTATCCTAATCCTATTGTAAAATAAATTCTAACTCAAAGTTACGATGTCACGACAATAACATGGGTCACGTGACAGTCACGTAACTGATCCGCATAACCAGCCGCCTTACTTTATTCTAGCATAGATAACTTTTCATTTCTAGTGTATATTTATCTTTATTAATAGCATTATTATTAGCTAAGGTTATTTTTATACACATTAAAAGTCATTATTTACATCGTTAGGTTAACTATTCGTATAGCTTTGCCAAAGTGCATAAATCAGGATGCATAACATTCATTACGCATAATCGTTATGCATAATGATCATTATGCATAAATCATTATACATAAGATCATTATGCATAACCCGGGTCAGTAAAATGTCAAAAAGGTTAAGTGTTAGTAAAAGATAACATGTATAAAAAACCCACAGAAAAGACTAATATAAAAGGCATCTTCCGTGCCTAGAAAATACTTAGCTTTTAAATAAAGAATCATAAAGTACAGTTTTTCTAAAAAACCCAAAATCTACTTGACATTTCATCTAACCAAACATTTTGGTTACACTTGGTGACGATGACAGGACCGGGTTGCCTATAAAGAAGAATTTCTAATCTGTTTATGAGTTATCCACAACTACACATTTTTCCAAAACCCGATTTTAACGAAATTAACGCTTAGACCTATTCTGAGATTTTATTTACTTCGTCAGAAAATTTGAGCAAACCAAAATCGCCGATTATAAAAATGTCAACTAGTCCACGATCTGAAACTTCAGCGGTGGTAGCTACAAGAAGACAAGAACATTTAGTGTATTCTGATTCTAGATCAGAAAAACAAAAAAGAAAAAGGAATGAAAATGACCTCATAAGCTTGGAAGAGCCAAAGGTGTTGACAGAAGTACTAGAAGATCACCAAATCTGCTACATTTATTCTTTACCAAATCCTTACCAATTAGAACAAGATGATACCAATTTTGATTTTAATGAGCACCTAGTGTCTATGATCCAGAAGACTCTGTCCCACTTCTACCCCTTCATGATGTGGTGGTTGACAACCTATATGGAAATACCAATTATCAGGGAGAATATGAAGATCGCTACCTGCATCAAAGGGCAGAAAGAACCTATACTCACGGATATCAAAGACCTCAAATCATAAATGACTCTATTGTGGACCCATTAGAACCTGGAACTTGGCCGGAAGACAATAATTTTCTACAAAGTTCTCATATTCATTATGAGATTAACAGTCCACTACTACAAAGACTTCCTCCTACTCCTACTCAAACCCACTATCTCAAGACAGCCAGTGAATAGACCTCAACAACCTCCACGCCCTAACTAACTACTGAACGTGCCCCCATAACAAAACCCACCACCTGTTCAACCACTTCAACCCCAGCCTCAACTAGCTCACGGAGCTGCAGCAGCAAACCCAATAGATCAATTATTGCAAAGTATGAATAACCTCATATTAACCATGGGAAATACCACCAACCAACCCCAGGAGGCTAAAGTAGTCAAGTTCCCAATCTTTAGTAGTGGTGATCAGGACCCACTTACATAGTTGGACGAATTTGATGAGACTTGTATTGCCAACAATATGTCAGAGCAAAGAAGGTTCGATATTCTACCCTCTCACTTAAAAAGAATAGCTTATACGTGGTGAAAGACCAAAGCACATAACATTTGGGCCTGAAACAACAATACTCAGCCCCAACACTCGTTTACCCACTTATTTCAACAACAATTCTGCACCATGCACCAGCAAAACCGATGGGTGTCAGAACTGCGGTCAAGACAGCAAGGATTGGGTAAAACGGTCAATAAGTATTACGATGCTCTCAAAAAACTTTACTGAAAAGCCGACCCAATGCAACGGTACCCGCAGGTGGACTATATTCAACAGTTCATAGATGAACTGAGACAAGAACTCAGAGAACCCATAGAAATGGAATGCCCTACAACAATGCAGCAGGCCAAAAAAAAAGCAAAAGCAGCAGAGGCTGTGTACTCCAGAGGAGGTCCCTTAAGTTCCTATTCTTTAACAAGGAGTTATCTAAGTAAAGAAAATCCAGTAAGTGACGAAATAGGTGAGTTAAAAAGAGCTATCGCTGAAATGGCGCAAAGCAAAAATAAAAATGAACACTTAGCCATGGGCCAAACAGTTAATATGTCCTGACCTAACTTTAATCAAGCCCGCCCATCCAATTCTAACATTACATGTTATAACTGCAGAAGAAAGGGTCATATTTTCAAAGTATGTCCCACATGGGACAAATGAGACTCCAGTTCCAATAATAGCCGTGGAGCAGAATATAATCAACAGTTCCATCAAGAAAATAGAAACACAGGGAATAATCAAAACCGGGCTGGACCAACCCAAGACCATAATGCTGCTAATCAAAATAATAGTGGCCCCCCAAACAGAGGCAACACCATTCAAAACGAAAACAATGGAAATCAAACTTACTTAGCTATATCCGCCGAAGACCTCATAGAAGCCATCTCCAATGCTATCCAAGAGCATTTAAACTAGTCTCAGCCACTTCTTACAAGGGTAAGAATGCCAAAAATAAGAACTTAGTAGACCTCTCAGTAAACAATTCTAGTTTAATGAACCAACAAGTACCAAGCAAATTACAATCACCTTTAGTGTTAAATAGTACTATGGAAATGCAGGACGTTTCCCTTCAACCAACAGAAGTAACTTACTGTGAGGCTGCTGTAGATTAGTACTCCATTTACCTAATTCTAGATACGGGATCTAGCAAGAGTCTAGTTTCCCAGGAATTCCTAAGAAAAATTAGAAGAGACATTGATAAGCCATCAACAAGGAATTTAGTAGATGTGCATGGGCAAAGAAGACACCCATTAGGGGTTGTAAAAAACTTATCGATTCGAATAGATGGAGTGGAAATACCTATAGATGTGGAGATAACAGAAGTACGTGATTATACCATAATTGTAGGGACGGATTGGCTAGCTAAGGTAAAAGAAAAAATTAATTTAAAGGATGGACTTTTAGAATATGAATAGCATGAAAATACGTATAGAACGATTATTACCTGTTGGAAAAGAATGATGTACGATCAGAGAATGCCAATGCCAATAGAAAGGAAGTATACATCGGATCGATAAAGTGAAGGTAAAGATAAAGAATCAGATGAAGAGTATGAATCTGATATAGCAGAAGAGGAAAGAAGCTACATTGTACAGGGAGATGAAGACGAATTACCTATTGTAGAAATAAATAAAGGTTATGTAAGTATTGAAGGAAAAAAAACACTGATAGAATACTATAAACAGCTAAGAAAAAAAGAAAATGATGGTTTAAGACACTTAAAACGCAGATGGGAAGGTCCTGATGCGGTGTGCTGGTGTGAAGAGCAGTTGAATCACATGGAGGATAGTTGCTACAAGTGTCAAGAAATATTAGCCGGGATGGAGACGTTGGAGTGCTTGGTTGATGACCTGAATAAATAATTAGATATAACAGAGAATACAAATAAAAATGTTGAGCTGGAGAAGGAACAACAGACTCAAGTTGAAGAAATGCTGGAAACTAATAAAGATCTATTTGCAGAAGGATTGACACAGTTAGGAAAAACAAAAATCAAAATGCATAGTATTTTGTTGAAAAAAGGGGCTGAACCTGTAAAACAAAGACCGTACCGAGTTTCACACACAGAAAATAACTTTATTAGGCAAGAGGTTGACCAAATATTAGAACATAGGATCATCCAAGAATCAACAAGCCCATGGAGTTCCCTGTAGTACTAGTAAAGAAGAAAAATAGCAAGACCTGCTTTTGTGTGGATTATTGTAAAATAAATTCTTTAACCATGAAGGACTCCTACCCATTGCCACCCATCGATGATATTTTGAGTTCGTTACATTAGTCTAAGTGGTTCTCGACCTTAAACTTAGCCAGCAGTTATTGGCAGATAGAGATAAACCTGCGAGACTGCGAAAAGACTGCTTTCATTACCAAAAATGGATTGTACGAATTCTTAGTTATGCCTTTTGGCCTAACTAACGCTCCTGCGACCTTTCAGAGGCTTATGAATAAGGTTTTATATTCTGTAAATAGAAAATTCATATTAGTTTACCTTGATGACATAAACATTTACTCAACTACATTCAACGAACATTTACATCACCTACAACAAGTCTTTGACTTACTAAAAAGCACCGGGCTACACCTTAGTAAAAATAAATGCCATCTCTTTAAAAAACAGCTATCATTCCTGGGACACTTATTAAACAGGGAAGGAATTGCTCCCGACCCTAACAAAATAAAAAAGGTTCAGAACTTTCTAGTACCAACTAACCTTACCAAATTACGGGGCTTTATCGGACTGGCTTTGTATTACAGAAAGTTCGTAGAAAATTTTGCTAAAATAATACAACCACTTAATATTCTATTAAAAAAAAATATCCCTCTTGAATGGAATGATCAGTGCCAAGAAGCCTTTGAAAGACTTAAACAAAGATTGACAACCGCACCTATCCTGCACCACCCTGACTTCAGTAAACCTTTTATCTTATACACCGATGCCTCGTATATTGGCCTAGATGCCATACTAGCACAAAAAGATAACTACAAGGGAGAATATGTGGTGGCATATGCAAGCAGGGGACTAAATAACCCCCAAAAAAATTATTCAGCCACTAAAATCGAATGCTTGGCCGCCATATGGGCCATGCAGTATTTTTGTTCATACATCTACGGTAAAGGATTGGAATTAGTAACTGACCACCAAGCTCTTAAATGGCTGTTAAATAACCCACAACCTACAGGTAGACTTGCAAGATGGATCATGATCACCACAGAATACCCTTGTACCATCCAATATCGAAAAGGTTCGACTCATACTAACGTGGACGCCTTATCCAGAATTTCTCACAAGCCTCCATGGGGAAAAAAAATTGAAGAAAATTAATAAGTGTTGTAAAAAAAAAAAAAAAAAAAAAGAGAGAAAAATCAAGCACGACTTAAGTTTTAGATTAAAAATCCAGACCAAATCCAGCCCAGGTTACTGGTGTCCTGGCGCCTAAAATAAGCTAAATATTTTTTTTTAAAAAAAATAAAAAATAAAAAAATTTTTTTTTTTTTTTAAGACATAAACTTTGTTTCTTTTTTAAGATGAATTTACAATATTATCAACAACTAAGAATATACCTTGAGACTACAGAAATCCCTGAAAATATAGACATAGCTCAATAGAAGAGATTCAAGAAACAGGTCGCCCATTATTTAATAAAGAATGACCTCCTCTACAGAAAGAATAAACAACAGAATGAACCTTCACTACAAGTAATTAAACAGAATAAGTTAAAACAGGTGTTATATGGGCTCCATTTAGACCAAATAGCTGGACACTTTGGGATAGAGTCAACTTACAACAGGGCCAGAACTAAGTATTTTGGCCCCGAATGTACAAGATTATTAGTGAATACGTCCAAACTTGCGATATATGTCAGCGGCAGGGTGCCCCAAAGCCACATGAAGAGTTACACCCCTTCCCGTAGGAGCTCCATTCGATAGAGTGGGCATAGATATAGTAGGCTCCTTTAAAGATATCACTGAGACAGGCAACCGTTACATCATCGTGGCCACAGAATACTTAACGAAGTGGTCCAAAGCTCGCCCTATACCAGATATGACAGCACCTACTATAGCCCGCTTCATTTACAAAGATATTATATGCTGCTATAGTTGCCTGAAAACCCTTCTGTCTGACCAAGGACATTCCTTTTGTAATAAAATCGTAGACGCCCTATGTGAGATCATGACCACCCACCATCGTCTAGCTGCTGCTTACCACCCTCAGACGAATGGCCTCACAGAAAGATTTAATAAAACTCTTTGTTCCACCCTAGCGAAACTGGTTAGTGATTATAAAACCACTTGGGACACTCTACTTTCTGCTGCCCTATTCGCTTACCATATCCTTCCAAATCATACTACAAAGTATGATCTGTTTTACCTTATGTACGGACGCCCCGCTATCCTCTCAATAGATCTACAACTGAAACAAGAGGACATATTAGAAACGCCCTTAGAACAATCGCTAGAGCTACACATTAATAAAATTACAAAACAATTACACCAACAGAGGCTTCAAGCCCAGGATAATATCCAAGAAGCTCAACAGAAGCAAAAAAATACTATGATTGAGACGTTAGGCCTGTTAAGTTTAAAATCGGTGATCAAGTTCTACTATATGAGTCAGCTAAGGAAAAAGTATATGGCGATAAACTAAGAGAAAAATAGAAAAAACCCTACTTTATTCACGATTATGGTGCTCCAGGAACGTATAAGTTGCGGACGACCGAAGGAAGGATCCTTAAAAATTTGGTAAATACGAATCGATTAAAAAGATACTATAACTGTCCTACTTGGAAATCTATTATATATATATAAAAAAAAAAAAAAAAAAAAGAAGAGATCTAACATAGCGATAACGATAGATAAATCTTAAACATTACACTCAGAGGACCTCATGACTTAAAGAGAAGAGAAGTGTAAAATAAATTCTATCTCAAGGTTACAACATCACAGCAATCACGTGGGTTACGTGACAGTCACGTAACCGATCCGTAACAAGGATACATAACTAGCCGCCTTACTTTATTCTAGTATAGATAACTTTTTTTTTCTAGTGTATATTTATCTTTATTAATAGCATTTCTGGCCTTATTATTATTAGCTAAGGTTATTTTTATACGCATTAGAAGTCATTATTTACATCGTTAGGTTAACTATTCATATAGCTTTGCCGAAGTGCATAAATCAGAATGCATAATATTCATTACACATAATTTGTTATGCATAATGATCGTTATGCATAAATCATTATGCATAAGATCGTTATGCATAACCCGAGTCAGTAAAATGTCAAAAAGGTTAAGTGTTAGTAAAATATAACATGTATAAAAAACCTACAGAAAAGACTGATGTAAAAGGCATCTTCCGTGCCTAGAAAATACTTAGCTTTTAAATAAAGAATCAAAAAGTACAGTTCTTTTAAAAAACCCAAAATCCACTCAACATTTCGTCTAACCAAACGTTTTGGTTACACTATGATCAAAGCATATTTTTCTGTCAAATCTAACAAAAAATTAGTTTAATAAGTACATTTCTGTATATAGATCTGATAGCTTATAATTTTTTCAAATTTAATAATCTCTCAATACTAATACAAAATTTCATATTGGTTTTTGAAGGTTAACTATATATTTTTAAATTTGAATTAGATTAATACTAAGCTAAATAAATAAAAGTTAATATTGTTTTAAAAGTATAATATTTTATAAAAAAATCTACTTTTTTATAGTAAATATTTGAAAAATAAATATATATTTAACATTTTGTAATATGCTTATAGTATATATTTATTCTTTATTAGTGATTTTTAAACTTTTATATAACAGTTACAGAACATGTTCTAATAAGTGCTATTACTGTATTTACTTGAAATAACATGCATCTGTGTGTTATTTCAAGAAAATGCATATTATTTCAAGAACATACATGGGCATTATTTCAAGATAAAGGTTTAAATATAGATAAATACTGACTTCCAAATACTTAATTACAAACATTAGTATATAAAGTACACATTATTTTGAGATACACATGGGCATTATTTCAAAACCAACTATGCTATTTTAAGAAAATACAATTTTTAAAATAATGCTTATATGCATTATTTTGAGTAAATATAGTACTCATAAATCAAATGAGTTGATTTACCTCAATTTAATATATAAATTGCAAAAAAATTATTTAAATTTAATTTTTGCAAATATACACTTAACTTTTTTAAAATTTAAATATTTTTTTTAGTTTAAAATTTAAGTTTTAATATCAAGTAATTTGAAGCTAATCTTTTTTTAAAGTTAATTAATTCTTTACTATATTTTTTAAGTCAAATAACTAATACATTTTATACAATAATATAATTAATTAAAATAATTTTTTAAAAATTAAAAAGCTTTACTAAGTAAAGATTTTTTAGTTCTAATAGTTAAATCATTAAAAATAGCTTAGTGGATTTCAAAATACTTGGAATCAAAGAAAAGAATATAAAATTTACAAATTTATTATTATACAATATTTTGTATAATAGTTAATTTATAGATTCTTATATTTTTTTAATTTTAGATATCTTGAGATCTACAAGCTAATATTATTTAATTACTATTAGAATAAAAAATCTTTATTTAGTAAAATTTTTTTATTTTAAAAAATTGTAAAAGTATATTAATTATTTGACTTAAAGAATATAATAAAGAATTAATCAACTTTAAAGAATTAATTTAAACTACTTGAGATTAAAAACTATAACTTTAAACTAAAGATTATTAAATATTAAAAAATATCTGGGTCTTTGCTTTGAAAATTATTCTCATTAGGCTAATTTGGATAAAAACAAATTTGTATATTAGTTCATGTATATCTTTATTAATTTATAACTTTATTTTATAAACTATTGAACTATAAAGATAAAAGAGTTTATATATAAGTATGAACCAAATACATGGCTATGTTTTGGTCTAAATTAGCTAATTAGAAATATTAGAAGGTGATTTTTAAGACAAAGACTATATATTTAAAATTTAAATATATATATATATACTATTACAAAAATAATTATATAATTTAGTAGGTGTAGTGATGTAGTAAAGTAGTAGAGTTGTCACACCTCAAGCTAGCTTGACTATAATACCAAGTTCGGATCCTGCTAGCAATATCTTGAATAAAAATATTTGTATTATGATAACAGATCTTCTAAATTAGATTGGGTTATATATTTGTAAACTCAAACTACACCAACACCTTTGGGTGCTAGAAGATTCTGGAAGTATTCATGTTATTGTACAAAGAAATACAAACCAGTATAGGTAGTGCAAACCTAGAATGTCTTCTAGAAACAATCTATATTAAAAACCTATACAGAGTAATCTGAAAGATCTGAAACTAGTGTCATGGTGACATACAGTATGCAGAAAACATGTTTGAAAATAAGGGTAAGAGCGATCGATTATCTAGTGTCTTGTACATGTGATTTACGTGATAATCGATCGGAATTATGGGCGGTTGGTAATATGGTTGAGATGCTGAAATAAGATAATTAATATATCATGGATGAATCAATCACGCATTAATAAGTAGTACGAAATAGTTTATTAGTAAGTTATGCATAAACAATCGAATAAAGTATGTAATCAATTAAAGAGACAATGGTCATATGATCAATTATGATGTAATGATTAGGTCAGAGTATGTATATAAGGATCGAAGCGAATGTAATAAGAAAGATGAGTTAACTTAGATAAGTTTTACTTGTAATTAATAAATAAACCCCTTAAATTAAATAAGTAATAGTACATATAGTAAACACTTGCCTTGTTTAAGTTGGTTCGCTTGGTCTCTAATTAAAAGTGCCTACTATCCGGGTTAGGTTTTTCTTTGACGAAAGTCATTGATTAACCCATGACACGAGAACCTGGATAAATTACTAGCCATCTTGCAATGAATTAGTATCAAGAATCCACAAGATGAACCTAATGTTTATTTATATGAACGTGGAGGAAGAGGAAGGTTCGAGTATTAAAGATGTGGACAAAAGTGATGGGTTGATGGAACAAAAGATGGAAATAGGTGGAGATGTGATTAGCAAAAATGTCAGTAATAATGAAAGCAAAGCATTCAAAGAAGATCCGAAGCCTGATGTACCAAGGCATGGTATAAGTTTAATCAACATATTTTGGGATAATATTAGGAATGGCGATACTAGTCAAGTTGGATTAGAGAAGGAAAATGCCGAAAAAAACGATATTGAAAGTAATGAGTCGATTGGTGAGGTGGATGATTGAGGATTGGATGACTTGGAAGCTGAAGTTGACCAGTTGTTGTCGGATATGAAGAATGGTAACAGTGAATTTGCGGATATCTGGTGTGATAATGGGACATATAATGTTGGTTATTGTGAATGGGATGAAATGACTGGTGATGAAAAGGATGAACATAAGAAATTCGTCTGTTGTAAAGTTGATGACCTAATAGATTTTGATGAATCTGATCAGATGAATGAAAGGGAACCTGAAAGCATATTTGATACATTTATTGGAAATGATTTAATCGACTTTAGGTGTGTTGCAGAGGAATCGGTAAAGAATGATGAAGGTAAGAATGAAATAATTTGGGAATCAGATGGTAATATGCTTCGAAGAATTGGTGATAAAAATAATGTTGAAAAGGTAGTTAGTATTTGACATTGTGGCCAGGATGAGTTGGATCAGAAAGGGAAAACAAAAATAAATAACATGCCTGTAGAGTTTAGTGAAGTTGCAGATCTTAGGTTCAGAATGATGAGGAAGGTCAAGCTTGATGAAAATGACAACTTTGCTGATCATCAAAAGTCAATAAATATAGAGCAAGCTGGATACTACAATGGAAGCAGAAATGACATTGAAAAGGATGAATATAAGATATTTGTACATTATCAAAAATTAGCAAAGATAGATCATGCTGATGGAATACGCAAAGGTGGATTTTGCTATGAAAGCGGAAATAGAATTGAAACAGATGAGAATAAGGCATCTATATATCATCAAAAGGTTGCTAATATGAATGAGATAAGAGGAAATAGCTTAGATGGTAGAGCAATGATAATTGATTTTGATGTAATGAGTGTTGAAAGTAGATCGATCGAATAGCCATTAATGGGACATATAGGTGATGTAGAGAACGATATACCGATGAGAAGTGTATATGATCGTAGAAAAACATTAAAATACTTACAAGAAATAATTAATATGATAGATTCTTTTGTGTGAATAATGTTGAGGAAGATGTTAAATAAGTTGGAAACTTCAGGGACGAAGTTCCTGGGGCTTTAGCTTGTATAATGGTGACATATAGTATGCGGAGAACATGTTTGAAAATAAGGGTAAGAGCGATCAATCATCTAGTGTCTTGTACACGTGATTCACGTGATGATTGATCAGAATTATGGGTGGTCGATAATATAGTTGAGATGCTGAAGTAAGATAATTAATATATCATGGATGAATTAATAAGTGGTACAAAATAGTTTATTAGTAAGTTAAGCATGAACAATCGAATAAAGTATATAATCAATTAAAGAGACAATGGTCGTATGATCAATTATGATGTAGCGATTAGGTCAGAGTATGTATATAAGGATCGAAGCGAATGTAATAAGAAAGATGAGTTAACTTAGATAAGTTTCGCTTGTAATTAATAAATAAACCCTTTAAATTAAATAAGTAATAGTACATATAGTAAACACTTGCCTTGTTTAAGTTGGTTCGCTTGGTCTCTAATTAAAAGTGCCTACCATCTGGGTTAGGTTTTTCTTTGACAAAAGTCATTGATTAACCCATGACACTAGCTTGGCAAATTTTAAGCAAAGATTAGCAAACTTTCGATAATGCTACAGAAAAGAATAAACCAGATTAGAAAATTTGAAAAACTCAAATAATAAAAATCTTTAGACAAGAGGATTTACCAACCAGGCCACTGGGATCACTAAAGCTATACTAGTTGTACATTTATTAGTGATTTGTCAACTAGGTAACTAGTAGAAGATTCTAAAATACGAACTCTTTCTGATGATCATCTGGACCATATTTTTCCAAAAACTTTTTAACTAAAAAACAGTAATGTACTGCAAGAAAAAAGTAAGATGTGGGAAAAGAGCATAAGAAGAACCGCATTTGTTGTTTAGAGGTAGTTCTCATACGCTACTTGCCGACAAGCTTAGAGTTTATCACTTACAGCAGCATAGCACTTGTCATTTAGAGATAGTTCTCATATGCTATCTGCCGACAAGCCCAGAGTTTATCACTCACCGAAAAAACTTAGTACTGTGCA
>CAJVPY010001055.1:0-21381 GCA_910591965.1 Dentiscutata erythropus
AAGATAAGTTAAGATAGTGTGACAGGCCCAAATGAAATCAATTTCACTGCTAGATCTAGAATTGTGCCATGTAGGAGTGGATGAGGAGGTGTGTAAGGAGAAATTGTACATATTATTGTATGTAAAAAATTGGAGAAGTTTGTATTTAATAGAGGAAGAGTGAATGTTATTGATAGAGACATTGAAATCTCCAAGTACTATAGGAAGTATATTATAAGCGTAGGCATCTTGTATCCATTGGATAATTGTGTTCTGAGTTTGAAGTTTGTTTGAGCTATTGTCACAAGGAAGATATGTTGAGATAATACGAAATTTAAAGTCATGTTTAAAGAAAAGGTTAATTGAAATGGCATAGCCTGGAACAGATTTAGTATTATGTATATGAGGGTTAAGGGGTTGCGTATCATGATGGAGGTGCCAGCTTTTGAGCTATTTGTACAAAATTGGAAATAAGTGTAGTGTGATGTTTTGAGGGGTTTTAGAGTAAAACTATTGCTAGCAAGCTTTGTTTCAGTTAAGCAGATAATATCAAAGTTATTGGAAAGACAATAATATTTCCAGACTTGCTGTTTAAGATTTTTGTTGAACTCTCGAATATTATGTGTACTGATTGAGAGATTAAGAGAAGAAGGAGAGTAAGTAGTTTGTGTATCTGATTTAAGAGAAACGTATCTGAACCAACGAAGTAGATCTTGAAAGGGAGGAATTAAATGATTTGGAAGTAAGCAGGTTTCATTAGGTAAGTATATGTGAGCTTCTTCGTAATTGTTGTCTTTGTATTTTTTGTTAAGGATAGAGATTTTAATATAGTAAGGTGAATAGTATGAAGGAAAATATGATGTAAAAAGGTGTGAATTGTTTGTGGGTGATGAAGTGGAGGTAGTTATAATGAAAGAGAAATTTATTATAGCATGTAAGAAGGTCTATAGTTTCAAGTTTTTCTGTTACTTGAGTGATTGTTTCATGAGAGAAGTGGTTTGGTATATAGTAATCTTCACTGTTGTATTCTTCTTCTGATATTACTTCATATTATGAGTATGATGAGTTAGAGAATTGATCATTGTTGGTGTTTAGTGTGGTATGCGGATCATAGGGGTTTAGAGATGTTGGAGATGATACCACATAAGAATAGTCTTCTACGTTGGTCACCGTATACCCGGCTTGCACGGTTCTGCAAGAGTTAGCAACAATCAGGTTGGACGTTAGAGAGTTGTTTAATTCTATCCCTTCTGGGTATCAGGGATGGCTGATTATTTTGAGGACTATCCCAACCTGGTTACCCAAGTTTTAACGTCTTATCCTCGAATCTTAGACATGTAGAAGACTAGTGTTTGTGTTTGTGTTTCAAACTGTTTTTGGTGAAGTACATATTGCTATATACAGTTAATGATTTAAACTATATAATCCTACTTTATATGTCTATCCTAACTCTTATATAGATTTATCTTGTGTTTACACTAACTAAACTGGTTTGTATTCCTTCAATCATTACTTTGAACTATTTTTCAAGAGGCCCCAACCCTCTATTTTTTATCTTTTTCTGAATTGAATACCATACTCAGGATTTGCAAGTAGTTCTTCCTAATCTGGTTAGTCCAGAGGTCTTGATGTTCATACCACTTCTATATCAGAGTCTACTATAGAGGCTTATCTTGTATTTGCACTGACATGCACCAGTTTGCATTCCTTCATCCGGGTCTTCTCCAAATTAATGCTCTACCATAGATCTTGTTATACCGCAGTACTCACAGGAGCAGTACCCCTGGTCTGTGCCCTTTTGGTTACAGTATACGATGCCACTACAGATTAAGTTGACATATCCGGAAGGGATATACAAGGAGTAGTTTCAAATTTTCGTCACCAGTAGGATTCGAACTCTAGACCTTGCTACTTGGGGGGTGACAACTCTACCACTTCGCTATGTCGCCACACCCTTGCAGTGTATAAATTATGTTAAATTAAATATATAAAATAATATTAAAAATATAAAAAATTAAAAAATAAAAAACATCTATATATATTTTTTTTGTTTCAACAATAATCACTTTATTATATCTGAATAGTTAATTAGTATATAGTAGTACAGTAAGGGCACTAGCAGATATTATGTAATATTAATTTACTATGAGGGTACCCCCTCCCCCCATATAAGACAATTCTGATTAGCCGATTTAAAAATATATATAATAAATATATACTGTATATAGTATAAGGTAGCTGCACGATGCCATGCCATCGCGCTAAAACCAGAACTGTAATTGTTGTATTAAAAACGATTTTAGCATGTTAGACATTGCTTATATTGTAAACAACATAGCATTAGTCTGAGTTAGCAAATTAAAACATCAAAAGAATATATGTACTTTAGAATTATCTTTGCTACAATATAAATGCTCAGCTGTATACTAGACTCGGGTCTACTATAGGTTTTAAAATCAGTGGAATATAAAAGATCTGAGTTTTGTATATAAAATTTTATAGTAATATAATAGCTGTGCAGTGTATGATGCCATACTGAACCAGTATGATTATTTAACATAGCTGTCGCAATAAATTTGGACTGGCAGATTCTCGATTTTGATTGGCTAAAAGTGATGAAAAAAAGATTAGGCCAAAATTACTCATAATTGTATTAATTAAATTATATGAGTGGAAATTTCTAATTTTTGTGATTATATAGGTTGAACGATGAGATTAAATAAATTCCAGGCCAATAAAATATAAAATATAGCATCATTACTGAGATTAAAAGTGATGAATTGATCAGTGATCATAAAATTGCTTATTAATTGTTTTTGAGTTGCTTATAAGTTTTTATATCCTATTTATGAGTAGTAATTCTAGAATAACCCAAAATCAGGATCACTAATGAGAAGTACTTGTGAGTTTTTATATACAGTTTAACTATCACTTTTGTTATCACCTAATCACAGCACTCCAACTGGAAATTTCTGCCTATATGTCATAGCTACCCATTAAATAAAAATTGTTTCTGGGCCAATTTTACTATAATGTGAGCTTATTTTTTAAGAATTTCTATTTTTGTAATAAAAAAATTAAAAAGATAATTTTAGCCAGAAATTAGTAACCAATTTTGTAATATGGGCCAAAATTTTGAAGATCCTTGACTGTTAGCCAATCAAAATTGAGGATCTGCCAGTCCAAATTTGTTGTGGTAGCTATGGTTAATAGTATGATCACACAGGAGCTCTAATTTCTTCCACCAGTTGTGATTGGTCACATGAAATACCATCTCCAATTTGGTAAACTAGATCATGCCACCGCAGCTATAAAATCAAAAACATCATTAGTTTTTCTTCAAAAAAAAATTCAAATAATCATTAAGCAAAGTTTAACACTTTCAAAATTCTTTCTTGTAGTAAAAAAATAAAAAAAAATCAAATAATCTAAACAATTTAAATATTAACAAAAATAAGTGCTTCTGACACAACCAAGAAAATTTTATAGTCTTTTGTTCAGTACTTTATTCTCAAGATAATAAAACTTTGCTTTACAAGCTTGTAATTTTAAAAATACCAAATCTGTTTCAAAATTTCTTAATTATATTCTGACTGCAATTTTATTTTTGTTTAAAAAATAATTAATATGAACATTTGAAATATTTTAAATTTATTTCATTGATACTGTTACAATACCGCAAATAAATAGAATACTACTACAAATTGCTAATTAATAGTTTTTTTTTTTTTTAATACTAATACAATAATGTACTCAAGTTGTCAAAAGCCATTTTCTGAAAGAAAAAATAATTAGTCATTATTAAGTTTTTTCAGGAAAATAGCTTTCAAAAAGCATACAGTAACCCTGACAATATTTCAATAGGTGCTAGTTTGCTAATTAGTTATGCAGAAAATAGATATTATTGAAAGATCTGATATTAAATATGAAAACGATGATTCAGAATTGACAAATAACGCTGGTATTTCTCAAAATGAAGAAGCAACGACTTTCTACAAACTGTAAAGAAATTCAACAGAATATTACGGCAAATTGAAAAACAACTCAACAAATAATGAAATAATTCATAGTTATGAATTTTTCTTTGAAAAATTTAGCCAAATTGCAAACAAAATTATTGAGATTCCATTTAAGAACCCTTCCGCTAGTAACAATCGATAAATATAATGAATCGCAATAGCTAAAATCACTCACTACTAAGTTGCTAAATAATTAGTAAAATTTTCATGCACTTACAAAACAAAATAAAATAAAACAAAGCAAAACAAAAAAAATAAAATTAATGCTTATTTTGTTATCAGATTTTCATATAGCAGTATGATTTAAAAAAGTAGATATAATAAAAATTTTTTGGCAAAAATTCATTTAAATGTTAATATGAAATTATTACTAAAAACTTGAAAGAGCTAAAACCAAAAGTGCAAAACGTAAAAATAATTATTTTTTTAAAAAAAAATTTTAGTCAATGTAATCATTGTGCAATAGATGTTTATGTAAAATTTTAGCCACCTGATCAATTATATAATTGGTTTTGTCCAATGAAAAATGATATTTGTATTCGTCCAATGGGAAGTTAGTAAACCCCCAGATTACTACATCTAATCAGCATTAAGATTACACTAAAAGTGAATTTAGCCACACACTCTATTTCACTATGTTACTTGTAAATCAAGTCATTACATGTGAACACCACATGCCTCTACTTATAATATCATGATTTCAAGATCTTGTACACATGTAAAAAAAGAAGCAGGTCATTGTACTTTTTAGTATAAAGCATACTAAAGTAAGGGCACTAATCAGAATTGAGATTTTGTAGACGCACGCAAAACTCGAAATAAACCATAAGTGGCTGTGCAACATTGTTACACTAAACCAGGAACAGATGAATATAGGCTTAGAGTGTTACAAAGTAACTCCCTCAATGTGATCTGATTGAGATGATGCTTAATTATTATAATTGGTCATTAATGGAATAAGAAATGTGAACAGCTCACATTAAATACTTAGATCAATTAGACCAATAAACAATCACTAAACTTAGACTAAGAGTATTAGTGTAATTAGATAGCTATCGATATCATTCATAGTACTATAATTAATTGAAACGATCCCTTCTATAACAAAAAAAAAATGGCTTCAAACTTAATTTTTTTATCGTGATAATGAACCTACTTACCAGTTAAACTGCTTTCCAACAATTAAAAATCGAGTTCCGATCTATAATTTATGTGCTTGAGAGTACTTTAAATTATATGAATAAAAATTAAACCGAGAAATTAATTAATACGTATATTGATTGATGATGTTTAATTGATTAAATAAGAATAATACTTAATTGAAATATCATGTGAAACCTGACATTATATAACAGAATTTTGTAGACCGATTTCAACTCATTAAATATTTTAGAGCTATTAATGCTTATATGGCTTTTTTAAATACTATATTGCTTTAAAATCATTATTACTGTATTGTAGCAATGTAATAATATTAATGTAAAGCTTACCGATATCATTTATCACAACTTAAGCTATGCTCTAGCTATATTACAAGTCATGGCTTCAATAATTATGATCTAATCTAGAGCTATGACTTTAAAAAGCAATTCAGTTGCAGCTGATGCTCAGTCATAGCTTAAGTTGCAGCTCATTGATTTTGGTCAGCTTGGTAGCCAAAACCAGATAAATTAAAGTTATGTCATTAATTAAGGTTGGATTACTAATTATTTTTTTTTTACAATAAACAAAGAAATGGTTGTAACGAAGAAAGAGTAATGTAAACTAATTTCAGTCATTACAGCTTAGATTCAAGACTTTTGTGTCAAAAATCCACTTTTGGCTAGTGAATTTTTAAAGACAATAATAAAAACAAGTGCAATTTTATAAATAATCATCATGCATTTTAATTGAGACAAAAACCTGTTAAAGATCGAAAGATTGCTCTTATAGTAAACAAATCTTATACAAGATATAAATATGGTAGCATGTGATGAATTTCGTAATGTTTAAGCACAAATATTCCCCCTTTTTACTGCATTTACCAATCATATATGAGATTTTGTGGACATACACTATTTTAAATGTCATATAACCATACACTGTGTGAAATTTTCAATATCACTCCATTCCTGGTATATACTCCATTTCACTATGTTTCTAGTATATATATTTTACTAATTGATTATTACTTTGAGTCTCTAATAAAGTTATGTAAAATATAATTACATGCCGGAATAATGTATTTTTTGGTGCTGAACAAGTTTACTTAGAGCTCAACGGCGTATTTTATTAGTAATAGTTTGAGCAATACAAGATTTTCTATATTTTTATTAATAAAAATATAGAAAATCTATTATAAACTAAAATTTTACTAATAAAATAAGCCTTTACGTTCTAAGTAAACCTGTTCAGACCAAAAAATACATTATTATGGCATACGTTTTCTTTACTTTCTTAGTTTGTAAAGTGAAGATGTGTAAAATTGCATTTTTGATGAAAATTTACCAAATTTACACATCTTCACTTTACAAATTAAGAAAACTAAAGAAAATATATGCCAAAATATTGTATTTTTTGGTGCTGAATATGTTTTCTTAGAACATAAAGACTTATTTTATTAGTAAAAATTTAGTTTATAATAGATTTCTATATTTTTATTAATAAAAATATAGAAAATTTATCATAAACTAAATTTTTACTAATAAAATATAATTTTAAGTTCTAAGTAAACTTATACAGCACCAGAAACTACATTATTATGATATATGTTTTCTTAATTTATAAAGTGAAGATGCGTAAATTTGGTAAATTTTTATTAAAAAGCAATTTAACACATCTTTATTTACAAATTAAGAAAAATAAAGCAAACATATACCATAGTAATGTAGTTTCTGGTGCTGAACAGGTTTATCTAGAACTCAAAGTTTCATTATATTAGTAAAAATTTAGTTTATAATAAATTTTCTATATTTTTATTAATTAAAATATAAAAAATCTATCATAAATTAAATTTTACTAATAAAATAAATCTTTATGTTCTAAGTAAACATGTTCAACACCAAAATATACATTATTTCGGCATATGTTTTCTTTACTTTTCTTAATTTGTAAAGTGAAGATGTGTAAATTTGGTAAATTTTCATCAAAAATGCAATTTTACACATCTTCACTTTACAAATTAAGAAAAGTAAAGAAAACATATACTATAATAATGTAATTTTGGTGCTGAACAGGTTTATTTAGAACATAAAGGCTTATTTTATTAGTAAAATTTTAGTTTATAATAGATTTTCTATATTTTTATTAATAAAAATATAGAAACTCTTGTATTGCTCAAAATATTACTAATAAAGTATGCCTTTTAGCTCTAAGTAAACTTGTTCAACACCAAAATATATTATTCCAGTATGTATTTATATCTTACATAAATTTATTAGAGACTCAAAGTTATAATTAATTAGTAAAACTATATATACTATATACAGTATATATTTACTATATAATATATATAATATATATATAACATAAGACATCTGGCTGACCCCCCCTAGGGATATTACGTAATATCTTTAGCACCCTAACCTAGTATATATATTTCTATATATCTCTGATCCTTCCTGCTGTGGTGTTATATTCCAGACTACTGCACCTCTACTTATGCATAAAGCTTTACTCGGCTGCTCTATGATGCCCAAATATAACCGTTTAGCTACTGATTTTTCTTCTATTTAACTTCTAACTTGCTAGGAGATTCTCTCTATTCTATTTAACTTCTAACTTGCTAGGAGATTCTCTCTAAATCAACAGAAAGCCGTGCTTGCCTATTTGCTAGAGTACATATCCCACTCATGTGCCTCATCCAAACTTTAGTAACTTTACACTATAGAATAACTCTTGCACTCAGTGTCAGAGCTAACCATTAAACCTTGCAACTAACTAGTACTTGTCATATTGCTGTCACTGAATTCATATCTCAAGCTATTTTTTAGGATGCTGCTATAACCCAGTCTATATCTCAAGTCACAACCTTCCAAATTATTTGATTATTACTTACTTTTGCTCTTGTCAAGGTTTGCAACAACCCCAATATTCATATTTAGTACTATCTTCTTACCTAGATTCTTTATTAGTTCCTCCCTTACTTCTAGCTAGCACTTAGAAAGGTTGATTTGCCAGGTTTTAGATGCTGAAGAATACCCTTTTCTGATACATACTTTGAAGCATATATTTTTTTTCTTCATTATGATGAACATGGCAGTTTAGCTGGTATGTCCTCTGCCATTAGGACCTGGCTACTTAGTTCTTTGATCTTAGGCCCTAGTTCAAATTTAGCCCTTCTGAGATACTATCAAAGATCACTGCTACTTCTAAACTCAGAATTTTCCAAATAGGTTTTTAGTTATTCTGATTTCTCAGATTTAGTGTACCAAAGCTTCTATAACTAGATAGTGTAACCTAGATTATAGATTTAATTCTAGATCCAACTGATAATCAATAACTGTTAACTATAACACAAGTCTACTTTTCAAAATTCATTGTCTGTAAAATTTGAACACTATATCTGCTACTTGGAGAGGGTAACTACACTAAGTTGCTACATTTCTCAAAACATATATATATAATTATATACAAAAAAATTAAAATAAATATTAAAATTATATTAATAATTAACTCTCTCTAATGATTACTCATACTAAAATTTCCACCAAACAGAAGCAAAAAATTTTATTAAAGGAAAAGGCACTATGCGGTGAACTTTTTTGCATTTTTAGCATGCAAACCAAAAGCATTAGTACCAAGATAATAGGCTGATAAATGCCCTTGTATGCAAAATTTTGAAGATATAGTGCTCTAACAAAAGTGAAGCCATATTGTCGAAGTTAAGGATAGATAATATAATAGAAGGGGAACAACAAATGAGCTTCTTATGTCACTCTTTTGAAAACTTTGAAAGTAATTGCAACTGTATATCTCTAATATATTCCTGTAGTATTGGAATTTTTTAGAAATTTTGGTCAAAATGTTAAAAAACTGATGTATCCCCTTCAAAAGATCAGCAGTGTTTACTTTTTCTAAATTAGAACATGTCTACTAAAATGGAACCTGCCACAAGCTAATTTAAAATTGCTTCTCAATTAAGCAATGATAGACTATAAGGGATTAGAGGATTACATGTAGAAACTTTCAGATATTAGACAAAATTTTTTTTATTTTATATAGTGTTAGAGTAGAATTTTTCTTTCTATACAACTTATATAATTTATATAGCCTGCTACAAACAAAAATAGTATTGTCATGACTGTCTTTTTTGCAGCCTAATTTAAGTTCATTTGAACCCTATTTGAGTTTATTTGAGTCCAAACAAGTTCATCTAACCCAATTCGAGATTATTTAAATCCAATTCAGGTTCATTTGAACCCAAACTGGTTTTATTTGAACCTAAGATGGGTTTATTTGAACCCAAGTTGGGTTTATTTGAATCTAAGATAGGTTTATTTAAACATAGCCTAAGACAAAAATGAAAATTGGAAAATTGAACTTGGGGCAACACCCGGGGTCTAAGAGCTAATATAGTTGAGGCCTAAGAATTAGCAAAAAAATCAGTAATACAAACCCGAGGCAACGCTCAGGTCCAAAGAGCTAACATATTTTTATTTCTGATCGATAATTACATACCGTATTTACTCGAAATAACGCGCAGCGGTGTAAATTCAAAATTTGGCCCGAATTAAGCTTAATTCGGGCCAAAATTCAAAATAACGCCCCTGTGCGTTATTTCGAGTAAATACGGTATTAAAAACAAATGATATTTTGGAATTATTTATAGAAGAATATTCTAATATAATATTCACGAACAAGAAATATATTTTACAATTCTCAAGTTCTCTTCTTTAGTAAATTCGAAAATAAATAAGCAATATTGCAGACCTTTATTAATTTGTTACGATAGTATCATATGATAACAATAAATCATCAAATCTCCGGATAATTCCTATTTCATTTTCTAATTTAAAAATTTCAACCCAGAAATAGAACATTTTGTACGCCCACTTATTTTCGAAATATGTTAATTTATGCAGTTCGAATCCGTGTAATACTGTAATACTGTAATACTGTAATACGGATTACACAAGAACAAAATCGACCATTCGCAGTTATCTGCATATATTGTCTTACGTACGTACGTACTTTCAGTTATTTTACATATTTTTGAACAGCTTGGATATTGAACAGTTTGAATTGATTGAATAAATATAAAAAATTTTACTATTGAAAATTAAGGCTCTTACATAAAGTTCAAAAGTTTAAATTAATTATTACAACATGACGATAATGCAATGCTTGAGTTATTAAATTAATACAACAAAAACAATCAATAAAGTTTTTATTAATTAACAACTTGAATTTAAGCAATTATAAATAAACATTTTATATTAAAAAATGAATCAAAATGCTGAAGAACTTTATAAACTTGGACAAAAATATATAGAGGGTCGTTATATTGGAATAGATAGAAAAAAAGCATTTGAGTATTTTAGAAAGGCAGCTGATTTAGGACATTTATGTGCTTTAGGTGAATGTTATCGATATGGAATTGGTGTTGAAAAAGATGAACAAATGATATTCGATTACTATCAAAAAGCTGCTAATATGGGTGATACTACAGGAATACGTAAAATTGGAGTGTGTTATGATTATGGAATTGGAGTCGAAAAAAATGAACAAAAAGCATTCAAATATTATCAAAAAACTGCTAATATGGGTGATTTTCGTGGAATACGTAATCTTGGAATTTGTTATCAATTTGGAACTGGAATTGTAAAGGATGAACAAAAAGCATTTGAATATTTTCAAATAGCTGCAAACATGGGTGATGCTGAAGGAACAAATTGGGTTGGATATTGTTATTTAAATGGAATTGGAGTTGAAAAGAATGAAAAAAAAGGAGTCGAATATTATAAAAAATCAGCAGAAATGGGACATATTGTTGCAACAAATAATGTTGGAAATTGTTATAGAAATGGATGGGGAGTCGACAAAGATGAACATAAGGCATTCGAATACTATAAAAAATCAGCAGAGATGGGATATCCTGATGGAATGTATAAAGTTGGTGAATATTACCGAAAGGGAGATGTTGTTGAAAAGGATATAGATATTGCTTTCGAATGGTATTTAAAATCTGCTATCACTGAACAAGTTCTAACTACTGGTGGAGGGAAAAAAGAATTTTTTCGTTGGATGGCGTATGATAAATTTGAAAATATCTCAGAAATAGGCTCAGGAGCATTTTCTACAGTTTTTAGAACCAAATATTTAAATCAATCAGGGTCATATGAAGAAGTAGCAATCAAGATCGTAAAAGATTCTAATAAGGATAAAGATCCATTCTTAAAAGAGGTATTTTTTATTATTATGCAGCCATGCCATGTTATTGACGACTGCATCATATTTTTGTATTTTATGGCATCACCATCACTGTTTTATCTTTTTTTTGTAGCTTAAATTTTAACAATGGAAAAGCTTAAATTGATGACATAAATATACGAATATGGGAAAATATTATAGTCGTCAATAACTATATAATATTTATTTTGATTTAAATAATTTAAATAAAATAATTTATTTTGTTTTTTTAGTTAAAAGCTTGTCATAGCTTAGAACAATATCTAGGAATATCAAGAGACGAAAAAACGGGCGATTATATTTTAGTAACGAGTTACGCAAAATATGGTTCATTAAGCAAAAATCTTGTTGATATCTTTAAGTTTGAGTGGAAAAATAAATTAAAGATACTTCATGATATTATATCTAATCTTGATCGTATTCATGATAAAAGATATTTACATCGAGATTTACATCCGGGAAATATCTTGTTAAAAGAAGATTACGAAGCATATATTACTGATCTAGGTTTATCAAAACCACTTGACGAGACAGAAAATGAAGAACATATTCATGGTGTCTTGCCTTACGTTGCTCCAGAACTTTTTCAAAGAAAACCGTACACTCAAGCGGCTGATATTTATTCATTTGGAGTCATCATGGTAGAAATGACAACTGGACAGAGACCTTTTAATAGTCATAAATTTGATATAGATCTTGTGATTATGATTTGTAAAGGATTGCGACCAAAAATTGGAATTGGGACTCCTAATTATTATGTTGAATTAGCAAATCGATGCATGAATTCAAATCCAGAAAAACGGCCAACTACTAACGAAATTATTATTAAATTAAACGAATGGTTGGAGATTTTGAATGAAACTTCCGAAAATGAAATTAAAAAGCAGTTTTTAGAAAGTGATAAGATTAACAAGAATTTTACAATAATTAAAGAAGAGGAGCTAAAAAATATATACACTAGTAAATCATTTAATACTTTGGAAATCAGTAAAAGATTATCAAAACTAAATCTTAGTAAATCTGTTGGTATCGGTGTGGAAATTCCAGATGATATTTAATGATTAATTTTGTTTTTTTATTAAATATTTTTTTATGTATAGAATAAACTATATCATTTAAATTATTTTTTTGTAAAAAAAAAATATACAGTATTTAAAATTTCAATTATTTAATACAATGCCAATTCTATAATTTGGTAACGACCATCGTCGAACTAGTTAAACTAGTTTATATGGATCTTTGCTATTAAAATGACCATCCGAGGCTATGTTGATTTTGTGAATAAAAATCAAATTTGCCAGCCATCTAGTAATCCAATTTGAATAAACTTTTTTTATTTTGTAAATTTCGATAGAATCTACAAATTAAAAAATTTCATTCAAATTGGATAACTAGATGACTGGCAAATTTGATTTTATTCACAAAATCAACATAGCCTCGGATGGTCATTTTCATAGCAAAGATCCCATATGGTCAAGCTACTAATTCGGAACCGAAATAGTTTAGTTTGATCGGTTTATCATCCTTAACTAACAAAGGAATTATATAAATAGGGATATTGAACAGATTAAAAAAATTAACTACGATTCATATAACGATAATGAAAAGATTAAACGAATAGATCGGTTTAAATAGGTTAAACTATTTGAACAGTATAATAGGGCCCCTGATAATACTAGTAGAGTGGGATTGTTAAACTGGACTTGAATTTTAAAATTTTTTCACAGGTTATGTTTTTTTTAAAAGGGTCTTTTTATGAATAGCGTCCAAAATCAAGGGGTTAAACAAAAAAAAAGGCATTTTAAGTAAATCAAATATTGCAAAACCGGAATTAGTAAATAAAGGAATGGTACTTAAAGTGGTCATAACTTCATTAAAATAAATATCTGAAATTGTAAAAAAAACCAAACATCCGGGGTGTCATCCCAAATTTTGGCCAGCAGTAAGCTTAGTGTAGGCAAAATTCGAAATTACACCCCGGCCATTATTTTAGGAATTTGATTGACTAGATATAGTTCGTAATAATATTTAATTTTCATTTCTAGTTTTTTTTTATTCAAGGTTTTCACCGTGCTCGGATTCCTCTGCAGGCGAGCTCTGTGTAGTCAAAGTTGTGTTGTGATCAAGTTAAAAAGCTTTTTCAAAGCTTTGCCATGGTCAAAAATTTTTTTTACCGTGGTTAGAAGTTTATAACAAAAAAAAAATAGCCATGTTCAAAAGCTTTTTCGTGGTTTGGGGCGTTCTCAAGCGCCTCAATTAATGGGCCAAAGTATGCCGAAAATGTGTCGGGAATTAAATTTTAATTAACTGAAAGTATTTTTAATCGATGAATCGAGTCTGTCATTAAGATAAGTAAGTAGTTTATTTCAAGGTGAGTTTATCATTTCAGTCAAAAAACTTTTTGTCCAAAACCACCTTTTTTTTTGAGCTGATTTATCAAAAATTTATAAAAATTAAAGTGAATAAAGTATTCTTCAAGTGTTTTCATACTTTTATTATGAATTTTCATTATCGACACGCATTTTTTTTAAAATCCTCTCAAGCAGTGATTTGAGATCTTTATTTGATCTATTGCCGAAGTTGAACATCACTACAATTATTAGAAATTCACAAGAAAATTAATATTTGAGCATATCTTAAATAATATCGCCATTCGTATTATTGATTTTTATTCAAAATGGTATAGCTAAAATTACGTAATAATACTTGTGCACCATTTCGATCACTATGAAATCGCATCTAGGTTGATGCTTGAGAACTTCCTTAGTCAAAAAATGCTTACTACAGTTAAAAAAAAAAAGTTTGCCGTTCACTTCAAAAGTTAATTGTTGCTGAAAAATGCACTTTCAACGGACAACAATCAGGTGATTGTATGCGATCCACAAATTTGATATCATTTGCAAACAGCGATAAATGGAGGTATACAGAGGAACTGTTAAAGCTATATTACAATCACATCAAAATCCCCAGTTTAATAAGAATGAAAAATGAGTGATTCAGTCTAATAGGAATTTAAAGAAAGCGAAGACTTAATAATGTCTGACTTCATTCAATAATATTTTAAAGTAAAGACTAATTATACTATGACCAGTCCAAGACAATTTTAAAAACAGATTAATGTTATAACACTGTTCCATGACAATTTTAAAAAAGTAAAGACCTAATGCTGCAATTTTACTTAATGACAATTTTACAAACATGAAAAACAAATAAAAATCAAATAACTAAACCGGAACACTTCATATTTTTATCAATACGAAAATTCCGATTTAAATATTTTAAACACGTGCTAATAAATGAGTGAAAAAGCACGGGTTGTTACATAAGACTCGTACAATAAAAACCTTTAATCTATTAGACATGAAATTGCCAGATTTTCCAAAATTGGAAGCTGTTTTTATTATAAAATCACTAAATTTATGATGTACTCAAACTATACTAAAAGCTATAGAGAATATTGAAGTATATGTATATTATATTAATAAATTATATTAATAAAGAAAGGTATAAATAAATAAAATCAAAGAATCCACGTAAATTTAAAGAATCTATGTATTGTAATACTTTGAGAAAAGGTACAAAATTTCTATAAATGTCGAAAATAAAAACATTCTTCGAATATTTATTTGTCGTTTTAAAAATATTTCTAAATTCATTATAATAAAATCTATTCTACAGTATGTATTTAATTAATTAATCATTGTGTGAATACTGACTGTTTTTAATATGGATGTTTTTCTGAAAAAAGTCGTGAAATAAAAATTATCCATGAATATAGATAATGTTACTACGCCACGAAATGTTGTCAAAGCAATTGGACTTATGAACCATGAAGTCACTGATAAATTAGGATCGAAACCATGATAACGACAGAAACGAGCGATCCGTGATTCTTAAATCATTCTTAAAGTGTGTAAAAGATTCAATATTCTTCCATGCATTTGGGTTTTTAGCAACTTCTCAAACTATTCGTGTCACGTCTTTCTTATAAGGTTATAACACAAACGAGAAATTCTTAGTATGTACTTACGTCAAATTAAACATACATCCATTTCGCCTTATTTACAAGTTTTTTTATTAAAGTCTTGACACATGTATATAAGTTCTCAACTAAATCGACAACTACATTCATCATAGTTTCTGTATTAAAACAATTTGCTCATTGGTAATTGTCACATTCTTTTATTATTTTATGTCATTTAACACTTCACATAATACTATAATAAAAGGATGCAATAAATACCCGCGAGCAGTGTTGTCACATAGGTATTTGGCCGGCCAGTGGCCACGGCCAACGGCCAAATTTTTGAAAAAATTTTTTTGGCCGAAATGGCCAAAAGTTTATATATAAAAACTAGTAATATGATTGGCTAATATTACAAATTTAAAAATTTTTGGCCAAAGTTTGGCCATTGGCCAATGGCCGTTGGCTGGTTGGCCAGTTGGCCGGCCCCAAAAAATTGTTTGGCCGCAAAAATTGCCAACACTGCCCGTGAGTATAGTTAACGAAACCTCTGACGAAGGTCGAAGCCCCAAATTCTTCTGACGAAAGACGAAATCTTAAACTTAAAATGACAAAACTCTAGTGCTCCTAAAAAAAATATATATATATAATTTATTCAGAGATCAGTATCCGAAATTACGTGTATGCCAGCAAAAATAGATCAATAGATCAATTCATTTTTCTGGACAACGCTAGGGTTATTATAAACCGGTTGAAATAACCTTGTTAAAAGCCATAGTACTCATGGAATAACACAAATAATGAATTAAAACATACTGGTACAAAGTAAATTTGTAAGATCACAAAATAAGCCAAGCGATTTCTCACTAGAACTGATATGTGGTGTAGTATACCAGTATAATACAGTATAGAATACTCATTTCTAACCCCTTTAAACAATTCAAGTGCCTATTACACAATAAAATCTTTCGCAATTATAAATTTCAATTTTTATTAGTTTGATTTTTTATTCAATGATTTTCAACAACATTATGTTTATATATTCGTCTTTTATTAATTTTGTCACCTTTTACAGTTTTGTCGTCACCTTTCGTCAGTTTCGCCATTTAGGATTTAATTGACGAAAGACGAAGCTAGGTTTCGTGGTTCGACAGCGCAAAACCTCGAGGTTTCGTCTAACAACTATACCCATGAGTAAACCATTTACCGGCTAACACAATTATAGTTATTATTGTGGCAATCATTCTTTGGATCTTGCATGTTAATGACTCAGGTTTATCTGGCCTGCATACACATTGTATAAATATATTGAAACAATAAATCCTGTTGAAAAAGAAGATAAATTTTACAAAAATTTAAATGAGAACTTTGTTTCACATCATCATGTACTGTAAGTTTTATAATTTTTTTTTACTATTTACTATTTTTTTAAGATTACATATCGATATATTCGAATTTGATTGAAATATCAGATTTACTATTATAGACAGAACATATTTCTACTGAATATAAAAAACACATTAAATTGTCATCCTGACAAAGTTAAAGACAAAGATATATTTTTCTTTTGTATTCTGAATACATTACAAATAATTCTAAGTACATTCTAAATGGTACAGTAATTCTGATTCCATTTTTAAGTATAAATAATTCTATATATATATGTTTTTAAAAAAGAAAAGGCCAAAAATGTGTTTTATCAATTATCAACATCCTAACTGATGAAACCGAGCGGGGGGAAGGTTTAAAAACAAGCACCCAGTGATATATTCGTGGTAATCACATCACCTGATTAAGTGTTCTGCCTACGTTAGGGTTAATGTTAGGTCCGTAACCGGGCCGGGCTACCCAACCCGACCCGATTTGCAAAGGTTCCGGGTCGGGCCTGTATTTTTAGGCCCGTAAGTATTGGCCAGGCTATCCGGTATTTTTAGGCCCATGATTATATTGAGCTGGGCCCGATAGCCTGACCCTATGTACTAAGCGGGTTTTGGGCCGGGTCGTGTTTAAAATAATTTTGTCAGGCTTATGAAAACCTGGCCCCTGCCATTAGACATCATCGCCAAAACAACCACTTAAAATAACCGACTCTTTAGATACATCTAATCAAACTGACAATAATGACAATTACGAAATATGATGAAAATAATTCTATTATATAAAAAAATCCTTTTATAAATATTACGTTTTGATTTATTTTACTATGATAAAAAAATTTTTTAATTAAAAAATTGTCATCTGCCACTAACTATCATTGCTAATTATAGAAGATAAAGAGATAACTAACGAGATAGCTACAAATTAGCTATATAGGATGTATATAAAGGAATTCGAGGCAGGGCTAATGAATGCTGGCCATTCAATAAGTTCTTGATTCACTTTATTTATCGGTATTGCATTGACATATATGTCTATCAAACACAATATTTATATAATGTATCAAGAAAGATCTTATCGCAGTTTTCGAAATGGTCAAAAATTGCAAATAAAGTTTTTTTTGACAAACACTCGAATACTCGATTACCTTAGCATGTTGATTGAAGATTGGTCCTGATTTTGTAATTGTTTAAATTGATTATCAAACAACAGTTAGTCATCTTCAATCAACATGCTAAGGTAATCAAGTGTTTGAGTGTTCGAGTGTTCATCAAAAAAATTTTATTTGCTATTTCAACCATTTCGAAAACTGCGATAAACAACTGACAATGGTCTATATATATTACACAAGTTTAATCCTAATTGAATAGTTCAATCGACCATTCGCAATTATCTGCATACATTGTGTATGGATGATCATCTGAACAGTTTGAAAGATTGAATTAAATATAACAAAATTTTTACGATTGAAAATTATGTGTATTTTAGCCTTTTATATAAAGTATAAATTTTTGTTTGTTTAAAAAGACTCCAGCCCTATAAAACATCTCCATTTTATTACTAGTTCTATTAATAATTAATCAATCTATATACCAGCCTCAAATGAATTAGCAATTTTTAAAAACATAACAACATTTCTCCAGTACATCATTATCTTCTTTGTTGCTACATCGATCATTTTTATCCAAAGTGGTCCACCTAGTTTCACATCTACCTTATCATCCCAGTATTCTCTTATTACTTTTGCTTTCAATGCTAGGAAGAGTCAGCTTTTTGATGGATTAAATAAAATATAAATTGTATGTATAAAAGAATGTAAGTCATCAGATACTTTGGGAATAAAAGAACCAAAATTATTGCTTAAAATATTTGGTGAAGAAAATAAAATTGTTCTCACATATTCTATTTTACTGATATTATTAGAATATTTGATTGCTGATCACCAGTTAGCAAGAACAAGCTTATTGTTATTAGTATCTAATAAAATGTTTTCAGGCACACATCTTAGTGATAAATTCCATAACCATGAATAAATTTTAAGAGCTGAAGGAGCTGTTAAGCATAAGATACTTGAAATTGATTACCAATTTGTTTACAGACTGAGCAAATAATTATTGAATAGTTATTATGCGCAATATAAGTTGGAACATTTTGGATATGATTCTGATTCAAAAATTTTAGTGCACCCATCTTATCATTCGGAGTATGACCAGTTTCAAGAATTTTTATAGCAGATAAAATATTTTCAAAGTCAATCTCTTATACTGTTGAAGATGCATCTTTACCCAAATACCCATTTAAATATATTCTCATATCTCCTGATTGCATCCTGAAGTTAATACTCCTAGGTCCAACCAGACTTGTAAAAAGTGACTTATTGTTGATCAATATTTGAAAAAAGGTATATCCCAGCCAGGATATTGGTTGTAAACTTACTATATTGTTTAGTATTTCTATCATAATCCATTACATAAAAATTAAACCTATCTGATAGAAATATTGCAAAATGTATACACAATAGTTGCTGCTAAATAAGAACTTGAATATAATCTAGCAGTTAAACTTTATATTCATTAATCAATTCAGAATAAGAACTCTTTCTTTTCTTCACCTCTAGAAGTGTATATACAAACATCAAAATATAGGCTTTATTTACTATATTCTTATTAAGAAAAATGCTAAAGTCTGGCTTATATCCTTCAAGATATATATTGGGAAAATGTTGGGATAATTTTTATCAGACTATCAAACCAATCTTGAACTTCTTCTAATACAGTTGGCGCAGAATAATCTTTTATATAGTTTTCTAAATTTCTATATTTACCAATTTTACCAAGTTGATAAGGTTGAGAATGACTTTTACTGAAGAAGTATTCATGATTAATTATTCTAAAAAAGATATTCTGGTATGCTTTTGCACATGTTATGGAGTCTAAGATATACAAATATGGATTATTTGTTATTATAAATAGAAGTAACAAAGGTTTGTATCAGAAAAACCAGTACCTGTCTCATGACTTTGAACAGAAATAAGTCAATTTATTACTTCTAAGTTTTTTTTCATTACTTCTGAGTTTGCGATTACAATATTCTCAATATTCATTAATAAAGTAGCAAGTATTGAGCTACCTAACACATCCTAAAAAGATTTCTGTAAATATAGTATACTGAAATTATAGTACTTTATACAGTCGTACCTGGGTTATATCTCTACTGGGTTATATCCCCTCTTAATTATTACCTTAGTTATATCACATATTTTGACAGAATAAATTTCTTTTTTTTATATATTGAGTTATATCTCAACCTTAGTTATATCTTCAAAAAAATTCAAAACATATAAAGACAAAAAGGGGTGATATAACCCAGGTACGACTGTAATAACAAACATACCATTTAGCCAAAAAGATTTAAAAGATTTTTCACAGAAGCTAAAAATAAAATAGCAGAGAATGTAAAATTCAAATTTGTTCGTGTTAACCAAATTATTACAGTATTATTAGCAAATATAGAGCAAGAATATAACATACCAGATGTGGATATTAAAGTTCTCAAGTAATCATGCTTTTCATCATCTGTAGTGTAGTTAGAAAGAAAAGATATGACAAAATTTATTTTTTCTGTGTTTTCAGTTAAGTATTTTCTTAAGTTGACTAGTTTATATGATTAAGCTAGTTTGCATTAGAAATTACTGTGATTTTTACCATGAGTTACTATAAAAAACTCTGTTATAAAACTCATTGTTCTTGTAATTGCAAGTTAGTTTCATTGGAATTACTATAGTGGAATTATTATAATTCTATCATGAGTTACTATAAAAATCTAGTCACAGAACTTGGTGACCAAGTATTAATTAAGCTTAAGTTAATTCATTAGCAAATTTAATAGGGTGTAATATTGCGCAATAATTTACAAAGCATAAGAAAACTGTAATATTAAATAATAACTTTCGCAATATTGCAAAATATATAATTATGAAATATTACATAAGATAATTATGCAATATTACGCAAGAAATAATGCAATTTTATACAAAATAATTCGAAATAATTCAAAACAGATTAAAAAAATTAATGTGAACTATAAGCGCAAAATAATTCGAAATAATTCGAATTATATTAAAAATGTTTAAAAAAATTAGAAATAATTAGAATTAAAGAGCTAAAATTTTTAAACGACAATATTTAAGAATGAAACAGATTTAGATAAATTACTATAAACTATAAAAGAAAATTAATTCGAAACAATTCGAATTATATTGAAAATGTTTGAAAAAATTAGAAATAATTGGAATTAAAGAGCTAAAATTTTTTAAACAACAATATTCAAGAATGAAACAGATTTAGATAAATTACTATGAACTATAAAAGCAAAATAATTTGAAATAATTCGAATTATATTGAAAATGTTTGAAAAATTAAAAATAATTGAAATTAAAGAGCAAAAAATTTAAATACAATATTCAAGAATGAAACAGATTGAGATAAATTACTATAAACATATGAGCAAAATAATTTGATTTAATTCAAATTATATTAAAAATATTTAAAAAAATTAAAAATATTTAAAATTAAAAAGCTAATATTTTTAAACGTCAATATTCAAGAATTAAATTAGACTATCACTGAATTTTATTTATAAATAAAATATATG
>CAJVPY010001056.1:0-21379 GCA_910591965.1 Dentiscutata erythropus
GCACAAAAAGGTAATATTTCATATATTTATACATATTTTTATTTTATAAACTTTTAACAATTTTAATTTTATAGATTCCAAAACTCGCAAAAGAAAGAAATAAAGTTGATTGTCTCAGTATACACCAAGTCTGTTAGTTTTTTCAGACGAAACTGCTTATATACAATCATAATAATAGTTTTGTTATCTTTTATTGTATGCAGCAAATAATTTCTAATAAAGTTAAGCATCTTTATTAGTTGCAATCTTGTTCTGATCGTTCTAATTGTTCTGATCATTTTTGCATTCCTCAAATCTTTTTTATCACATTCAGATTGTATTTATAAGATTCAATAAGTTAAATTGACCTTTGATTATATAATTTG
Organism: Dentiscutata erythropus; assembly: GCA_910591965.1. Taxonomy (NCBI): domain Eukaryota; kingdom Fungi; phylum Glomeromycota; class Glomeromycetes; order Diversisporales; family Gigasporaceae; genus Dentiscutata; species Dentiscutata erythropus. Next base: position 366 of record CAJVPY010001056.1, read on the forward strand.
ATGTTTGCATTGTTGACAAGTTAGATAAATCAAAAGTATTTGCCATAGACAATAAAGATTCTAGATTGTTAAATCTACTGTGAGCTTTGATAGTGTTGGTCATAATTTTAACGCATTTTTAATATATATTAATTAAGTCTTATTTTTTGAAATCTCGACTTTAGTTAAATTTTTAGTTGAATTTTTAGTCCAATTGACGAATTCTTGATCATATCTTTTTTTAATATTAGCATCTATTCATGTAATATATTAACTATAAAAGCTAATTTGATATCCAGAGCCTTTTTTATATTTCTTGTCAAGTTTTATTGGTTGACAAGAACATTCCTTTTCATAGACTTTTGTACAAATTAAACATACTAAACATATTGTACAAGTGTTTTTTTTCTGTGCCTATAATAGTGCCTGGCATGCCATTGGTAGTGCCTATCCCTGCCACTTCTGTGCCATGCCTTGCATGCCCTTAATAGTGCCTGTGCCTGCCACTTTTGTGCCATGCCATAATAGTGCCTGCTACTTTTGTGCCTTATAAAATAGTGCCTGCCACTTTTGTGCCCATGCCCATAAAATGCCTGACATTTGTGCCCATGCCCACAATAATGCCTTGGCACTTTTGTGCCTTAGACATGGGCATAACGTGAGGCACTAGTGCCGGGCCTGGTGCCAATGTGCCTGGCGTGCCTACTTGCAGAGCCCTAATTCAAATATATACTATGTCATATGATATAGCATGATATAATTTTTTTATATCCAGATATAAATAAATCTAGATTTAAATTTATATCTAGATTTATACTATAATAAAACTGAATTAATTCAGATATAAAAAATATATCCAGATTGAGGTATAACTCTAGTTGATGCCCAGGATATTTGGCTAGATTATATCCATTACAAGTACAATCTATAAATATAGTTAAAAAAAGGATTAGAATATGAGCTAGAAAAGAAATCAACAAGAGAAAAAGAAAAAAGATACAGATTTGAATGATAAAATCCAAGATAAAGATTTTTAGATGCATTGAAGCAGAGAGTAAAGGTTTTGCTGATAATGTTAAAAGAGATAAATCTAGTAAGTTTAAATCTTAGAAGAATTTACAAATAAGGACCCTAAAATAAAAATAATTACAAATATGGGCTCAAAGTAAAAATAATTACTTATACGGGCCCAAAATTTTAAAATATTACAAATAAGGGCTCAAGTATTGCTATGCCATAATGAGTGCCACAATTATTTACTTTATATGAATAAAGCAATATAGTTATTTTATTTAATTTTATTAAAAGAGTGTATTTGCTCTATACTATGTATATTACATTAAATTAAACAAATATTTTGAATGCTAATTTTCTTATTTAGTCAATTACCAAATTATTATTTCCCCAATATACTAATTTTTATTTTAATTATATTTTCAACTACATGTATATATGTTATAACTAGGGGTCTAAATCTGGGCTTGTGCCTATGCCCAACAAAGTTACAGGCATGGGTATAGACACAGACATAAGAATTTGCTATAGGCATGGGTGTGGGCATGGACACCCATGCCCGGCACATTGGCACTAGGCTGGGAACTAGTGCCTTGTGCCATGCCTGTGTCTATAGGCATTAGTGCCAGGCACTAATACTAGGTACAAAAATTAAGAGCTGATAGCAGAGTATATGATTTCCATTTATATGTAACAATTTTTGCCCTAATTTTTAAAGAATCAGAAATTTTCTGGTCTAACTACACTTTTTATTAGATGAATACAAATAACGTTTTCTATTGGATGAAACCAATTACATTACTAATCAGAGTGGCTAAAAATTTTGCAATGATTACATATTGATTAAACTTTTTTTTATTTAATAATTCTTTTCGCTGTTTAATACTAACGTTTTGCTCTTTTCAGTTTTTTTTTTAAAATAGTCCTTTTCACTGTTTAACAATAGCATTTTTAGTACTTCAAGTTTTTTTAGTAATAATTTCAGGTATATGATAAATAAATTTTTGCCAATTTTATCAAATATTACTGTAAAAATTTATCATACAGTATTTTTAATTGAAATGCTTTAATCATACTGCTATATGAAAATCCAAAAACAAAATAAGTATTGATTTTTTTTTTTTTATAGTGTATAAAAATTTACTAATTATTTAGAAATTTAGCAGTAACATTTATTTTAGTATTACTAATTTGCAAACTATCATCTATTACAGTATTGTATTAAGGTTTCTGTACGATTTCTGAACTCGAGTTACATTATTATTGTATTAGTATTAAACCATTTTATTTATCTGCAATATTGTATCAGTATCAATAAAAATATACTTGAAACATTCAAATGTTCATATCAATTAATTAATTTTTTAAAGTAAAAATTGCGGCCAAGAATATCATTAAGTAATTTTGAAAAAGTTTTAGTTGTATTTTAAAATTACAAGCTTGTAAACATAGGTTACAGCAATTTTTAAACTAAAATACTGAACAAAAAATTTATGAAAATTACTTATGTTTTAAATTCATTTTTTTTTTTACTAGCAGAAAGAATTCTAAAAGTTCATAAATAAAATACTTTCGCTTAAAAAAATAGGTTGAATTTTTTTTTGAAGCAAAATAATGTTTTTTTTGATTTTGTTACAGCTAATAGCATGATATATTGCAAGTCCCTCAGATTAATTAATCAGGAGAGAGAAAATAAATAGTTAGTACTGTATAATATTAAAAGAAAAAAAAAAAAAAAAAGTTATTTGTTTAGATTCAAATTGTAAAAAAAAAAACCAGTTATTTGTTTAGATTCAAATTGTAGTCTCATGATTACACAGATAGCTAATAATAGCATAGCATATCACAAGTTATTAATTAGTAATATAAGCATGTATATATAAGAAATGTAGCAATTAATATATGCAAACATAAATTAATAAAGTAATTAAATATAATATAGTACAGCATTGGAAGGCCACTAGAAGATAATTAATAGTGCCACTGGAACTTAGCACTATTGATTTAACTTCCAGTGATCTTTTAGTGGTCTTCTGTAATACTAATAAAGTTAACAAACCCTACCTTTGTATTAAAACATTGGTAACTGATTTTTGACTCGCCTTTTTACTCATATCTGTGATTATTGAGAGTCACATGATCATTCCTGAAAACTAAATGAGAACAGATTTTTTAACTTTCTTACCATTATTAGGTCCCGATCTTGGGCAGTGCCCAAATAAATAGTGGCTAGTTATAAATTTAAAATTTATTAAGTGATAATCTAATACCTCTTAGTCAATCAAAATAAATTATTTAAAAACTAAGTGCAGTAGCTATGTAACATCATCATGAAAACCGAAATTTAAACAAAGACATGCCCATGGTTTTGCAATAGAGACTATTTGTATGTTAGTGATATCAAGTAAAACTTTCTTTAATGTATTTGCTAAGCTCTATCTAATTTTATAGTCAAATCCTTTATTTCAAATCTCAAATCCCAATTCATACTACAATTAAGTTGGGATTTGAACAATTGGTTTTTGCGCAAATTTTTTACTCACAATAGATATAAAATATTTAAATTCATAAATAGCCATCTAAATAGATTTTAAATTTATTTCATACATATTTAATTGCTAGTATAAAAATTAAATTATAATGACCCAAATAACTCAAATGCCGCAGTTATTTTAAAATCTCAGTTATTTGGTAATAAGTCATTTGCAAACAGAGACTGCATGTTACGATATTGGATATTTGGGCATTTGGACAATGTCCAATTGTCCAAGTAATTTGATTGGATATAGTAACTTTTTTTATCTAACATTTAAAAAAAATTAATTTAATCTTGGCCTAAATTAAACTTAATTTGGGCTAATATTCGCTAATACAAAATATCTGATTTACAGTATATTTAAAAAGTATATTGATAATAATATTATTGTTATAAAATATGCATGCAACATAAGTATTCACACTATTGAATCAACAAGTTTTAAAAATATATATTTGGTATTGCTCTAGTGAAATATGATATGTTAGAAAATATAAAATGATTTGTATTTCAAAAAGAATAATGACAACAGTTGATTTTATTTTAATTTTAAAATAAAGGCATATTATAAAAAAAAACACACCAAATAAAATAAATTAGCCAAGGTCGACACTTTGAATTAGAAATGTTCATTAAAAATTATTATAGTAAATTAAAGAGTAAAAAAGGTTATAAAAAATAAAAATAAAATTGATAAATGTCATTATTTCATATAACAATCCCGTGCCAGTAAGTAAATGAAAAAAAAGCATGGGTTGTTACATAAGACCTGTGCAATAATATAATAAATTAATAGAGATTACTGCAGTCAAATGATTTATCATATCTAAATATATATATATATTATATATATATATAATTATAATAAAAACATATAAAATTACTAGAAACTTTAAGAATTAGATTATTTTAAACTTACATGTCATTTTTTCAAATTTTGCAGATCAAAAAGATAAGCAAGATTTTCATTTAGTAAAAGGTTAAAGATAATAAATTTTAATAAACTATTTTATTACAAACAAGTTTACTTAATAGGCTAAAGCAAGTTATCTTAATAAAAAATATAAGTTAGCTATATACAAATATTAAAATTTTTAGTTTATCTATGTAAAGCTTTTTTTTATTTAGATAATCAAGTTTTATTCTTTAAGTAAACATATTCAGAGCAAAATTTTATATATAATTTTTAGTTAAAAATTGAAAAAATATTTACTTATATTAGAATAATATATTTTATATATATAAAAATTTACTATTATAATTAGTATAACAAATTATGTGATAGATATAGTATTGTACAACTGTTAAATGCTGCATTATATAAATAGTTAACTATTATTAGCACTTTTTATAATATGAATCAATGAATATTCACAAATTCGAATTGATTCGAATTTGTATGAATTGATTCGAATCAATTCAAATTCGGCCTATATGAATTCGAATTTGAAAATTAAGTTCGATTCCAACCTCTACCTGGAACTTGAAATTTGGCCATGATCAGTGTATTGCATAAAATTACGCAAAACGCCGATCATGACCAAATTTCAAGTTCCAGGTTTTTCACTCTCACACACTCAAATTTTGTTTTTTATTAATGGTGCTGTGCATAATGCGATGCAAGTTGCTTAAAATTTAAAAATACACATAGAAGTTGTTATGTAATTTTGATCTATGTCATTTCATTAACAATCACTTTATAGACACCTGTTCCTATCAAAGTGAAATCCAATAAAAAATTAACTGCTTCTACTATATAAATCTAATAGTTTATATTTTCAAATCCAACAACCTAGTAATAATACAAGGTCTGCTCACTGTATGTAGGTTTTGAGAAGTCCACAATATATTTTACAGAATTGCATAATGCATCATGCAACTTAATATTGCATTATGTGATGTGAAGCCAAAAAAAAACTTGCACTCGCAGTCGTGACCCATTATTTTTCGTGATGAAAAATTTGAGATTTTAAGGGTAGGATGTACGTACGTACGTACGTAGATTTTTCATATAATATATGGTGTAGGAAATTTAAAAACCTCAATCACTATAACTATAAAAAGATAATAAAGATAACGTATAAACTGATACTTAGCATATGTATTGAAAAATAAAATTATCAATCTCAATGAAGTTAAGAATCTGGAATTCTCTGCCTCTTTACAAAGGAATACGTAAATGATTTGTACTTAATAGCAATTATTATATGCAATCGGCTGAAACTTAAATATACCACTACTGAATTTAGCTTATCTCCTGATTTTTAGTTTTTGGATTTCCTGCACCCGTACGTCCGTATATGGTACGATTTCATGACACAAAAATTCGAGATTACGTAATCGGCGATCGTTTCTGTAGCCCAATAAATTATATATTACATGAAAATTATATTAATAACAATAAGTAGCTGCGCGATGCAGTCGCGCTAAACCTGGAACGGACGAATAGAAGCCTAATTTAAAAATGTTGGATAACTCTGATACAGTATCGAATTCAGATATTTGAATAGATATCAAGTACACGATTAATAGAGCATAACTATTGATCAATGCAAATAAAAAATGACTTTGCCAAATGATCATTATAATACAGGCCAATCTAATTAATATGAATAGAAGCCAAATAAGAAAAGAAACGAATTAGCGAAGTCTCAGATTACTATGAGATGCATAGCTAGCATTAATCAGCCTAATATTCCTTCCTGAATAGATATAAATCCGGATATCCGGTTTGATTTATAAATAATCTAGCATTACATTTCAGAATTCTTCAAGCCATAATATTATGTGACAAAGAGTTCTGTCGACCATTACAGCTTAGATTCAAGATTTTTGCGCATCTGTAACGATAAAATGACTAAATCAAATACACATGGTAAGTGAATTCTGAAAAATAATCCGGCATCATCAGAATTAAATTACCTTTATATTACAGATAATATTTAAGTTCAAAGTTAAAATCACTATTAGATTTTATTATGTTATTTAACGTGCTTAAACCAAATCGCACTAAATAACATAATTTTACATCATTTATGTTAAATGTATTCATTATCAGCTTGATTCGGCTGTATATTTGACTATTATAAAAGCCGATTAATGGTATGCTAAAATGCAGAATAAATTATTTTTTTATAGTATGTTAAAATGCGAGTAAACTAAATGGCATTTTTAATAGTATATTAAAGTATAAAAAATGACATTAAATTCTAAAATAATTACATTCGTTTTTAAGAAAAAAAATTTTATTATTTTTTGTATGGATCCAAAAAGAATTAGGTTGCGCAGTAATGCGGTTGAACTTAAAGATGAGCTTATGCTTAGATTTTGTCAATTTTTTTATTACAATATAAAGCAAGTGTATTTAATTAACAATGAATAAATCAGTTTTTTTTTGGTTGAGTGCAGTATTAAATTAATTGACGATAATAAGCAGTATTTAAAAAAATTGAAATTTTTTTAGTTGTGCGCAGTATTTAATAAAAAAATCGCAAGTTTTTTTTAGTTGTACATAATATTTAAAAAATGCAAGTTTTTATTTATGAGAAAAAAAATTTTCATACTCAGTTAGTGTCGTGGGGTTAATGACCACTCAAATCTGCCCGACGGTTTGTATAATTAGTTTAGGAACTCGCTTTTATCTTGTTACACTTTTGTCAACACGCAATTCCACCCAACAACACCTTACAAACGTCCCTCGTCGCCGACACTATTCAAATGGCACGGCACTATATGTTTGTAACTAGTTATTCTAGAGTAAAATTCAATGTCTGTTCGATCTTAAAGATCGAACCTTTATTTATATATTCGTTATGCGCTATTGCATCATCAATACAATAAGCTCTATCATATTAGACTTTATATACATTATCTAACATATTACGTCGATCATCACTAACTTACTATACCCTTGAATTATCTAACCCTGGTACCCCGTACCACGTGCAACCAATCGTTACCCGTCAGTTAGCATCATTTAAATCGCATTAAATTGCACATTCAGTTTTTAATCATCATTAAATCGAATATTACAAATTCTTATCGCATAAATTCCGTGTCACTGTTATAACAGTGTTGGCATATGACCGGAAATGACCTAAATGACTAAGTGACAAAGTCACTTATGTGACCTTGATATTACCTGATGTGACCTAATGTGACGTAGACAAACTTTCTTCTGATTGGTCGGTGGTTGTCTCTGTTACGTCACTTAATCATTCATAGTGACCGATGACTATAGGTTATGTGCATAATGACCAAGATCATTTAAGAAACAACAAAATGACCTAGTCATTTACCAACGCTGTGTTATAGAGATCAAAAAGTTTTGCATCGGACAAATCGTAAGGTAGATCAAATCATGTGATCTAATTTTGATGATATTTTAGTGTTAGTTACTGTTGGTTTAGATGAATTAAAAAAAAATGTTTTAATACAACTCATTGTTAAGGAGCTATATGAATTTAAAAAAAATTTTATGTGACGTAAAACAAATGGTGCCAGTAGGAGGTTTCAAAGTTAACAAATAAGTGACGCATTTCGAAAATAAATAGGATTTTTTCAATAGCATTTTTACTATGCTGAATTATAAATCGGAAAAATAAAATGTGATTCTCTGATTTTAACTTTGAAACCCCTAGTGTATCTGTATTAAACTATTATCTACTTTTATTAAAATTCCTTTTACTAAACTTAATTACAAAAAAAAAAAAAAAGTTTAATCTTATTATTTTATCTTACTATGCATAATATTAAAAGACTTCATATTTACATATATCTTTATAACTAATACTAAACTATTAAATATGCTTAGTTGCTTATTATTTTAATATATTTTACACAATATTTTAGTAAAATATCAGGTCTTATTAATTAATCTTTTTTATGCCCTGGTCACTATAGCAAGTTCGCGGGGTATAAATCAGTTATACCCTGGGTACTATGTGTATAACCGGAAATGAAATTTCCGCTTATACTCAACTACCCAGGATATAACTATTACATATTTTTTTAATCTATGTGTATAGTAATTTTTAGTTGGGCCGTGCTCTTCTATATACTAAGATACTTCTGTGCACACACCCTATTTCATTCCTATACCTATAGATTGGTGTGACGTAGTACTGCCACTTCCTTATGTAGATATTCGTGATAAATATTTCGGGATTATTATATTTCGGAATATAATATTTCGGGATTAAATAACATTTCGGGATATAAAATTTCGCGATTATGATGCTCCTAGAATCTTCGTGATTGTATTTTCGGGATATTACAGTATATCCTTAGCGTGTCGGAATTAAGTATTGAAAAGATTTTGCCAATTTCAACGAGATTTTGCCATTAATTACGCTGCCAATTATTGCCGAAAAATCACAGTTTTGCAGGAGTTTCCCGTCTTTCGTTGTTTAGCCGTTTTGTCAGGAGTTTCGTCATTACGTAAATGACATAACGACTATATACCAGATATATTATCTAGTTCATTCATAATTTTTTTTGTTTCCGGGCGATTTATTGGATTTTGATCCCAACAAAGCTTATAAAGATTTATTGGTATACTTGGTATATTTTCTATAGGTGTTTCTCTTTCTCCTTGACATACACGGAGAATTATTTCTTTTGCTGACTTGTTTTTAAATGGTTGCTGTCCACTTGAAATTTCCCAGAAAATTACACCTAGACTATAGATGTCAGATTTCTCTGTAAGCTTGTTTTTTTCCATAAGATACTGAGGATCAATAAATGCCGGCATTCCCCAAATTTCTTCAATTAAATCCGAATCGTTGGTGTGGGTAGAATTTCCGAAATCTGAAATCAACATTGTTTCTTTATCATCAACTAGGATATTTTCTGTATGCTATATTTGTAGGTCATTTGAATAAATATATTAAAAAGAAAATTACTACAAATCACTAGTGGTGTTCAACATTATATAAATCTTCTACTAAGATTAGGGTGCAGTTTGAGATCAGGAGAGGGATTAGATATAATAGTCCAAATTAGAGGTTGGAACCGGTTTAATAATTCTTGTTTATCACGTGAATTTTGTGATATTTTAGAAATTTATCAAATTAAATTTTAACAAATTCTAAAAAATCACAAAATTCATGTGATAAACCCGAATTATTCCAATCCTTAGTCCAAATTTTAGATTATATGAGGTTTGGGGGGATTTACTTACAGTTAGGGATGTTAAATTGACCAGATCTGACCATAATTAAAATTATTTCTATTAATAATGATGGTGGTGATGCAATTGCAGATCACGGTTTATAAACCGGACCAAGATCAGATCATTGGAACATTTTAACATCCCTATACTTACAGTGATACCCAATCTGTCGTTTTTGAGATATAACAAAACTGGTAATAAATAGCAAACTTCCAAATCATATATAAATTTACTTACAAGGTCTCGATGAATAATATTTTTTTTGTGCAGGAACATAAGAGCTAGTGTTATTTCCTTGGCAAAGCGTAATTTATCAGCAAGATCAATCCTTGAAAAGTTCTTTTCCAAATATTTTCGTAAATTTCCATTTTTAGCGTATTGCATAATCATATTGTAAGCATCATCGAGTGGATCTATTAATTAAACTTTTTGTTAAACAACGCAGAACTGAAATAATACGGAGAATGTCGATGATAATCGACAATCGCGTTTTAAATCAAGATAGCTATTAACAGGGATGATAAAAAGACAAATTGTAATATTAGAATTGCCTGCGATATCAAAGGCCTAATATTTCAATCTGTTTTATTGTCGATTGACCAGTCGACATATGATAGGAAAGTTAAATGATCATGCTATGATTTGCAATGTCATAAAGTCGTAACTCAGTAATTGTCTGTCAACTATATTAATATCCAATTTACTGACATTTCTTCGAATGGTTCGTGAATTGTCATCTTGACTAATCGATAATATGAATTGTCGTAGCATACTTTATCAGGCAAATAGTTATCTGGATTTCGTCATTAATATGACGCGGATTTCATGAAAATGGTCACTTACTTTTAGTTACGCCATAAAAAGTAATAATGTTAGGATGAAAACTATAGCTCTTTAGAATTTTGAGCTTATAATATTATACAAAATAAAAAAAATATCATTATTTAATTGCTACATATTAACAGTTGCATTTAAATTCATTAAGAATACCTCTTGGATAAATTTAAGATTACTATTTGTTTTTAGACTTTTCAGGGCAACTGTGAGTTTACAATCTTCCCACCGAGACTTATATATTTCTCCAAATCCTCCTCCATCTATCCTCACATAATCGGTAAATTCGTTAAAATCAAAAAAACAAACATGTCCTTTTGAAATTGCTTCTTCAAGCCAAGCAATTGGAGTAATTGGTAATTCGTTCATAGCCTCATTAAAAGAGTTTTTAACAAAATGACATTTATTAGCTATACAGTAAAGCCTTTTTAAACAAGTAGGTATTGTCCAGTCATGCTTTTGATGTATCTACGTTGAACTATATTTGTATTTAAACTTTCCGACCTTCTTTTAAAACGATCATAGAGTTACCAAATTTGTGTTTATTTAATGCATAACTTCTTTGTTTCTTTTATGCATACTCACATACGTATTGTAAGTACATTGAATAAATAAATGAAAAGCAACGATATTACTCTTGTAGTAATATAGTATAAAAAAAGTTGTGTAATAATATCACTCCAATTTTTAGAGCCATTTATTTAAATGGACCAATTGCATTTTTCTTTCTTCCCTTAAGAACATTAATGGCAAATTCGATGTTTGAACAGCTTGAAGAAGCCATTTCAAGTCAGCATATCAACTATGTCGAGGACAGCGAACTTACAGGTATTACGAAGATTGATGAAGGTGGATATGGAGAAGTGTATAAGTGTAACTGGGAGGATTTGAGAATCACTGTCTTTCTTAAAAGTTTAAATGGAAATAATCAATCTCAGATTGTTAAAGAGGTATTTAAATATTTTTACGTGCCTTGATTTACTTTTAATTATAGGGAATTGCTATTCGTACCCCAAATTTGCTAGCTATACCCTATACAAATTAAAGTTTTTTTGAACTTTGAGCGAAGATAACTCGACAACCACCAAGTTAAATTCGACAGCCTTTTTTTATTCGAATTCTATGCATTCATAGAATTTAAATAAAAAAAAGTTCATTGAATTTTGCCGGTGATTGGTGAGATATCTTCGCTCAAAGTCTTAAAACGTCAATCAAAACTCAATTTTTTTATTTTTCGAGCGAAGTTTTCTCAACACTCACTAAGCCAAATTCGATGAATTTTTTTATCTGAATTCTAAGAATCTGTAAAATTCAAATAAAAAAAAGTTTGTTGAATTTGGCTTGATGATTGTTAAGATATCTTTGATCGAATTTTTAAAAAACTTAACGCCTATAAAAGTAGAAGCTATGCTAAAATTTTTTCCAATGTTTAAACGAAGGTATCATAACAACCACTGGTCATATTCGGTAAAGTTTTTTGTTTATTTGGATCTTTCAGATCCGTAGAACTCAAATAAAAAAAGGTTCATAAAATTTGGCTTGATGGTTACTGAGATATCTTTGCTCAAGGATAAAAAAAAAATTCTATTCGTAGGCATTGAGTTTTTAAAAATTTGAATGAATATATCTTGGCAATCATCAAGCCAAATTCAAAAACGTTTTTTTATTTGAATTCCACAGATTCTTGGAATTCAGATAAAAAAAAGCTCATCGAATTTGGCTTGGTGAGTGTTGAGATATCTTCGCTCAAAAAATAAAAAAAAAATTGAGTTTTGATTGACGTTTAAGACTTTGAGCGAATATATCTCACCAACCACCAGGCAAAACTCAATGAATTTTTTTTTATTTGAATTCTATGAATGCATAGAATTTGAATAAAAAAGTTTGTCGAATTTAATTTGGTGGTTGTTGAGTTATCTTTGTTCAAAGTTCAAAAAAAAACTTTAATTTGTATGGGGTAGCTAGCAAATTTGGGGTACGAATAGCAATTTCCTAATTATAAATATCAAAATATTTTTATTTATTATTTTTAACATGTATAGCTAAAAACTTTACAAAAAGTTAGCTTTCATCCAAACATTATTCAGTTCTATGGTGTAACTAAATGTAAGTGGCCAATGATTTAAGAATTTCTTGCGAGAAATCATTTACATAAAATGCAAATTTACAATAATTGTCCAAATGCTAATATAATTAATTAGCGTCCGGCGAAAATTATAATATGATTTTCCAATATGCAAATGAAGGAAATTTGCAAGAATATTTAAAATTAAATTTTTTAAAGCTCCAATGGACTGATAAATTACGCATTATTGAAGAAATAGTATTGGGCTTAAATTTTTTGCATAAATGTAATATTCTTCATCGAGATCTGGTAAGTGGACATAGAATTGTACATTTTTTTTGGGCTATGAAATTCAGTCCCTGTAAGGATCTAATTTTTTTAGCTCATTAGAAAATACCGTAAAATACGGACACATGTACCTCGGGTATTTTCATTACACAATTTTGTACCCGGTACCTATATATGGGGATACACTGGGGTGCGCGATATACTATGTAAATCAAAACTACACATGGTATCATATAAAAACTTAATATCTAAAATTTTATATAGCATATAATTTTACTTATAATTTTTCGCGAAATTTAAATAGAATATTTTAGGATAAAATTTTGTAGAGGCCAATACTATAGCTCTACAAGCAAAGTTACGAAGCTATTTTTCTTACTTAAATATAAAAATAAAGAAATAGCTTAGTCAACTTTTTAAAATTCTTAAAGTTTAAAGGGAATGGCTTCGTAACTTTGGTTGTAGAGTTATCATATTGGTCTCTGCGAAATTTAATCCCAAAATAATAAACCGTTAGAGCTGTGCATCTATTTAAATTTCGCGAAAAACTATGTAAAATTATTTGCTATATAAAATTTTAGATATTAAGTTTTTGCATAATACCACATATAGTTTTGATTTATATAGTATATCGCGCACCCCAGGGATACACGGTATTGAGACAATATGTTTTACTATATCTACCTAGGATGATACATATAATACATATGTACCCGTTATAAATCACCAACTGGCTCTTAACTGGTAGAGGGTACACGCCATGGGGTACACATGTCCGTATTTTTACGGTAGATTCCAGCTATGTTATATGTTTAATCAGTTATTTATATAAATAATTTATCATTATTTATTCATAATATTTATAGAATATGAAAAACATCCTCGTTCATGAAGGAAAGATGATGATTGCCTATTCGATTCCAAATAATATCGATAGTATACATCAATCGGGTCGAAAATACAATATCGACAAAATGTATGATATATTGCCTTACACAGCGCCAGAAGTTTTACGTACTAAAAAATACACATGCGAGGCAGACGTATACTCATTTGGTATTGTCATATATGAAATAATAACCGGCCTGTCACCATACTACAATATTCCGCACGACGTTGATTTAGAATCTAAAATTATTAACGGCTTAAGACCAAAACTTCCAAGCTACGTACCGAAATCAATAATGCAAATAATTAGTCAATGTTGGGATGCAGTACCTGATAGACGGCCAAATTTCAAGGAATTAAAGGACAAATCAAATAATTTGTATTCAGTTATTAGATGCACCCCAAAAGAAGATATCCAAATTGAAGAAGATTTAAAAATGATGATCGAAAATAAATACCAGTTGTCACAGGTTTCTTGCAATAAACTTCAAATTATTAAAAAGATAAGAAAAGGTGGATTTATTATTGTATACTACGCTAATTGGATTAATAGAAATCAAATTTTATACAGTGTTGCTGCACTTAAATCAATTCATAATTCAAATAATTATCTTGAAAATTTTATGAAAGAGGTAATTTTTATTGAACATATTATTCATCATATACATTATATTAACAATTCGAATATATTGTATATTTCCTTCTAATAACATACAGAACGCATATTGTGGCATTGGTCCTGAATTTCTAATTTCTAAAGGTTACGATTTTGTTATGGGTTATGCACAGAAGGATTTTTTACGTAATATACCACAAAATGAATTTTCAACAACAGCCAATTTTTAGATCAAAGCTTTTAGTATATCGTAACAATTTTCCGATCTCACTTTCCGACAACCATTCACCAATCATACACATGTACTCGCTAGGATCCTCTTCATCTTCTTCCACCTTTCATTTTTCATTTCCTTCTCATCTCTAACTTTTATCGAACCAGCAAAGTTTTCTTATCGATTAGTTGGATAAAATATCGCTATGTGTCAAAGACAATTGCATAGAATCCATGGTAGTATCTTTCTGCCAGGAACAGTGCAATTGTAAACGTGCTAGGTCCATGCCACATGCATTTCCACCTACACCATTACGTCCTTCCTGTGTCACACCATTTATCAAATACAGACAAACCGGAACTAAGCATTAGAAGTTTAGAGTAATCCACAAACACAGACAAAATGGAACTAAGCGCCTCGATATTCCACATTAAAATGTGAATAAATTTATTCTATGCAATATTATTTTTCATCAATGCCATATCTTTATAGTTATTAAGTAAACAATAATTTATGAAAAGGAATAAGCACAACTAAAAAAGACATTTGAATATGTAATTATGCTAGTATGTGTGTATTTTTGCGGTTATGTAATTTATAATTTTTAAGATTAAAATTTTTTGATAATTAAAGAGTTACAATTATATATTCAAATCAAATAAAGCATATAATGCGATAAAAATTACTTCAATAAAGATTGTAGCTTTCGTAACACAACTATACCGGCACGCTCTCTGAAATTCAAGTCAGAAATTACACTTCTTAGTAAAATCGCCTGTACGATTATTTTGCGTGGAATAGTTGGATGGTATTATTTAACGTAGTGATTGGACCCGGGTAGGTACCACCGGCTCACCCGCGGGTGGACGGGTAACCCAGGTGGAAACGGGTTGGTCACCCGACGGGTGACCCATGAACAATAATTGCAATTGCGAGATGATCTTTTGCGCAAGACTTTACTAAACTTCAATCCAAATATGCATTTGTATGTAGATTTTTTTTTAAAAAAAAAAAACTTTTCAAAAACGGATTTTATATTTGACTAAGGATGTTCTCAAGCACCCACTCAGTGGATCGGAGGTAAATTTTTAAACGTTACCATACAAACCATCTTTTTATTCAAAAATTTATCAGGTTCAAGAATTACTTTTACATTTTTTACGTATCAAGCATAGTAAACAATGAATTCTTAGTAAATTTCTACCCGATCAAAAAAAATTACTATTTTATTTTTGATGCTAGACTTTTAAAACAAACTATATACCAAGGATATAACTATTACTTAGAAATATATTTGGATATACAGATATGCATAATAACGGGCAATCTATTTTCACCCGGGTAACTCATGAATCCACCCGACGGGTTGCTTTTTTAACCCACCCGGTTTCTACCCGGGTGGCAATTTTTTTGACGGGTCCAATCACTAATTTAATGTTAGTTTAACTTGCTATAATTATAGTCTTAATTTTGATGATTGTCTGCAAAAAGTTGCAGGTTAGGATTTTTAAATTTCTTTTGCATTACGAAAATATAAAAATATCGATATGGATTTCGGCACCCATGT
Organism: Dentiscutata erythropus; assembly: GCA_910591965.1. NCBI lineage: Eukaryota > Fungi > Glomeromycota > Glomeromycetes > Diversisporales > Gigasporaceae > Dentiscutata > Dentiscutata erythropus. The sequence goes on from CAJVPY010001056.1 coordinate 16,539, forward strand.
ATGGAAATGACGCAATGACTAGTCATTTGTCATTTAGGTCATTTGGGTCATTCCAGGTCACTGTGAGAAATGGAGTGGCAAAAAACTTGGAATTATCTATCATGCTATACTATTTTAAAATTATCCAAAATTGTTTTTGGTTAGACAATTATTTTTGTCTTCGTGTAACTTATATTCTTAGTTCGGTCCCGACTCAACTTAAAGTTGAGCCTGGTCTTAAGACCAGACTTGAAAAGCATTAAAATTTTTAAATTCATCAATTATGTATGAATACGAATTTTCGTGCTATAACTAAATATACTAGGAAAATGTGCGTTGTTAGATCCAAAGCATAACATATCTGATATGATGGATCATCTCATTACATAAACGCATATCTTCATGCAGACTTAGTCGATCTAAGTACTTTCGGGAAATTTAGGAAGAGACATATCAAAAACGTCACTAATTTTGGTCGAAAGCATCAAATACGTAATTTTGGTATCACCTTGCATAGACACTAAATGACCCTCCGCTTCGCTCCGAATCAATTAGATGTGAGTCAAAATGTTGATCAATCCAATTATGATAATAAATATTACTAATTCAAAGTACAAACAAGCTGTTGATCTGATTATCATAGGAAGCAAATGTGAATATAAGGGACCTAAGATTATCATCTAAATTGGGTTTTATACGAAGGAATACTTTAATGAATCAGATAGATGGTACGGTTCATTGCCATGAATTACGAATTCATGTAATCTCTGTTACACAATTTTTAGCCAATACATACTCTTTGAACATCTTCATGCATCGATAATAGCTTTTTTTCTCAAAGGCTATGTTTCCGATTCAACATTAGAGATATTCATACTAATAAAAATAAAAAAAGAGGCTGCCCAAAAAATATACTTTGAATAACCATTTTAAGGAAATTAATCCACATGATGATGTGCATAAATGTTGTGAATGTATATATTGTAAAGAAAAATTCAATGCAACTGATATAAATATGAATTTTACGAAAATTTCTTACACTAAGCCAAAAAAAAAAAATTTAAATCAGAAATAGATATTTTTACTGGTGCTCAATTACAAATTGATAGTAAATTTCAAGTTATCAGTTATAAGAAATGTGTCACAGTTTGAGATGTACGAATGCAGGCTTTTTTGCCTCTGCATTACATTATGCCACATGACTCATTATGCAACACTGTAATTACTATACCTTATGATTACTATCTGATTTATTAAAAATAGCTCTAATTGTGTATAATATGTATATCTAAAGATGTTAAGTAGTTAGGATTAATCATATTGACTCAGTTTGAAACTTTAACCATTATTGTCAAAATTAAAATCGGTTCATGTTTGTTAACTATGATAATTATCCTTCATAACTTTCCATTTAGCTGGTTAATTTACAAAAAATAATTAATATTTACAATTGCTATATGTTAGCATAATAAATAAAATTGGATGTCAAAATCTTGAAAACTACTTTATTATACAAGCTTTTTGTGTATATATGAGTACTTATTATATCAAATTAAAAAATAATAAAAAATTTTATTAAATTAAATTTATATAATAATTTTAATATACATTTTTAACTTTTAAACTATTTATATTATGTGACATTATAGTTTTGCATAATATAATATGCATAATGTACATGGTACATTAGGGAGTTCAATAAACTAATTAATCAAAACATAGTTAGGGTCATTAAGTTCAGATTTTTTAAAGGGTTATTTCACATATAAATTTATATATGAATTTGTACTAATTTAGGTACATATTTCTACACAACTAACAGACAAATTGTACTATATTTTTTTTAAACTGTAGTTCTAGACTAGCTCTACACTGTAACAGAACCGATTTTTAATAAACTATGCTAATTATTAATAAAAATTAATCCAAAATTTTATTAGTTATTAAAAAACTGGTTCTGTTACAGTGTAGAGCTAGTCTAGAATTACAGTTAAAAAAAACATATACAATTTTGTTTGTTGGTTGTGTAGAAAAATGTACCTAAATTAGTACAAATTTATGTGAAATAACCCTTTAAAAAAATCTGAAATTAATGACCATCATCATATATGACCCTAACTAAGTTTTGATCAATTAGTTTATTAAACACCCTAATGGTACATCTCTAATCATAGTGCCATTTTTTGTTTTTTTATAAAATTTTTTTTTGGATTGTTAAATGTTTATATTTTTAGATTTTCATAAAAATTTATGTTCTTCATACAACTCTTCGGTTGATCTTTAGTAAAGGTGGCCACTATAGAAATATTATAAGATTATAATATATAAATATAGTATTCGAACTATTTAAGCAAATTTGAGATTAGTTAGAGTTAGGGTAAGAGTTATAGTATAGTTTATAGTTAGCTCTAGAGTTAGAGTTAGAGTTTTTTTATATTATAATCTTATAATATTTTTATATTGGCCACCTATACTAAAGGAGATCCATTTAATGTTTTTCTTCTATGTATTTTTTTTGATATTTATATTATTTTAATAGTTATAGCAAAGCTTACATATTCTATTAAATTAATCTACTTTTGCTAATTTTTGATAACTAATAGATGTCTGATATTTATTGTATTTATTTTATCTTTTTTAGGCATCTCTAAATATTTTTATTACCTGGTTCATTTTTTTTTAAGATCTTTACTTTTATTTTAACTGTTTTTTTTACAGTAATTTGAGCCAAACCAATCTTTAGAGATCTCATCATTACAAAGATACCAAGTTTCTTTATTATTATTATCAGATTATTATCCAATTTAAAACTCTTGGACTATTTAGATATATTTTATTTTTACAGTTCTTTTTCTTTTCACTTTCTTTTTTATAACAATATCATTTATTAAATATTTCAATTGAGTTAACAAGCTTTTGCTAAAATGCAAATACCTCATGCTGTTCCTTTTTGACTTCATTTAATTTATAAATATTTTTTTTCTGATCCAATTTATCTAACTTTATCTTACTACTTTAGCTTCAATCCTATTAGCAATTCTTTTTAGCAGCTTTTTGATTATTTATTAAAGCCTTCTTCTTGATTTTATTATTATGTTCAAGTTTATTAGTCTCATTAATTTAATCTATTTTAATAATTGTAGATATGTCTTATAATTGTCTTCTTTAGTTTAATTCTTTTTTACACCACGTCTAACTATATATATTTTATTTATCTAAACTCATTTTTGCTAGTCTTTGATAGTTAATAAAAGTTTTAGAATTTTTCTTTCTAGTAGATATTTGATAGTAAAAAGATACTTTATATTTATTTTTAATTCTAATTTTAGTATTTATACTTAGAAGTATTATTAATATAATACTTAGACACTTTATTTCTATTTTTTTTTGATATTTATAATTATATTCTCTTCAAACATTTTTTATATCTACTATTTGTTGATGATTAAAAAATTTTCTTATTTTATTAGACCAAGTTCTAATATTACTTTTGTGTTTATATACTTTAATAAATTTTGTAGACTATTCAAAAGCTTTTTTATTATTTATATCAGCACTTAATTTGTATATATTAGTAAATTTATAATGATGAATAAATTTTGGCTATTCTTTTTTTTCATATTTTAATTACTCTTTTATTTGTTAAATATAGTTTCTTTCTTTATATTGATAGAGTTTTGATATTAACTTACTGCCTTATATTTATTTTTTTATTTTTAATTCTAGATTTATAGCAATGTCTAGAATTAGCTATTCTATTAGTATTATCTTTAACTATTTCTACTAAAGTGAAATAGGCAGCAAAAGTTTTTGTAATATAGCTCTTTATGTATTGTAGCTTTGTGGCAAAACTTTCTTTCTTACAAGTAGATCTATTTAAATATATAAAAGTAAGTATAAAACTAGCACTTTCTTATTACTCTTATTGTCTATATAATATTTTAATATTTATATTAATAGCTATTGCATCTAAATAATATTTCTAAAGTAGGGCTTTAAAGTCTAAATCCAGTTCAGTCCAGGTTTAGTCCAGTTCAGGTTTAGTCCAGTCCAGGATTAAACCCAAACTTGAACCATAAATTTTGAAATTTTTGGACCCAAACTCAAACTTGAACCCAAAATACCAAACTCAAACCAAACTTAAATATGATTATAAGTTCAGTTTGGGTCCTATTTGAAGTTTGTGAACCTGTTTAAGTTTATTATAAATTATAGAAATAATATCATATAGCTGATTCTCACTTAGAATGCTTTTAAGAACCTCTCTTAATATGATCAGTTAGTATACACAAGCACTATAATTAATAAGGTAGCTGTGCAACTAAAGTTGCACTCCAAACATACTAGTTTGGGATTAGGTAAAAACCCAAATAGTATTTACTAGATTTCACAAACTGCCTTCTAATTTGCTATAATATTAAATATTTTTGACATGTAACTAATATTGCAGCCAAAATTCCAGATCACTACATGTAAAAATTAGATTTGGAACTCATTCTATATACAGATCAAATCAGAACTCTAATAGGTCAAAATCAGGCCTGCTAAAAAATTAATTAAGAAATTGCAATTAATTGCCTTTACAATTAGTTATTTGGTAGGCCTGGGCAAGATATGCATGACTATAGTTTAATCTATAGAGATTTCTAATATTTATAATGCTTTTATAGTATATAAGGAATATAGTATTATATCAAGTAAGATTTACATACAAATATGAACTTTGTATTTATTTACAAAATTATAATTCTGATTAGATAATGATATAATAATCTATTGCTTTTATTTTTTTTAATATTTGGGGTGTAGCTCCTGCCCCAGACTTTTATTAATACTTAAGTAAATTGATATATGATGGTGCC